>JAAXYX010002669.1:0-16640 GCA_036851915.1 Ptenothrix huangshanensis
CCCCTTATTGTATACCCCCCTCCGGAGCTTAAATTTTGGTCTAATATACCCGGCCATACTATTACAGAGAATACGGTACCTATATTTACTTCACTGTGCCTAGTGCATGAAGGAATTGTCGAATGTCGACTATGGGTTATTCCTGTGATAAAGCTAGAATTACTTGCCTATACAAGCTTCATTTAAGATTTCGTAGCAACCGACTTTAATCTATTAAATGGAATCTATGTTATTACACATACTACTACCATCATATGGTAAAAATCGAAAGTATGGGGTTTGAATACAATTGATTTGTCAAATAACCTATGCAACCCCAATTTAAACTCTTATGAAACCCCACCAATACATTTTACGTACGCCTAGGTTGAATACTGACTCATCATGACTATTGTTAATGAGCAAGAATGCTCATTAATGCTTATTCTCTTTCACAAAATTAAAATAAAATATTTCACTAACAAATAGACGAAAAGTCATAATTACCGTAAAACCTCTAATTATAGCCAGGGCTATCGTTGTATGTAAATATTGTCTCTCCCCGGTCATCTTTAGAGGCAGGCTATCTTTAGAGGCCAGCTATCTTTAGAGGCCAGCTATCTTTAGCTAACTTAAAAAATATGCACATGAAAATGTTTTTGATTTATTCGAATCTTTATTGGTCAATTTGACGGCGTTTTAATAATAAAAACTAACTGCGGAGCTCACTAAAGAGAAACAGATACTTTGAAAAATTAGTACCTAATACTCCTCAAAGTTTAATTACGCTAACTACAGCAAAAATGATGTTTTATTCCTGTACTTTGAATGTAAAATGTACTATTATGTTATCATTTCTTATTCCTCAGTAAATATACATATTTAATAATTATAGTTATAATAAGTGGGACGGATTTAACGGTAAGGACGATTTTATTTCTTACTCCTAGTAATAAGTATACAACTTTAAATGCAAAAAAAAAATTATTTAATGAGAAGTTGCAGATACGAGATTCATTTCACGTATTGTCGCTGGACTCACATTCTTCATTAGTTATTTATTCTCGTGATGCTTCTAAACTCTAATACAGGGATGTTTTATGTTTGAAGTATAACAGTACTGTGAGCAGGTGCCGCGATCATCGATCATATTGACAAAATAGTCGACACCGGCTATCTTCAGAGACCGGCTATCTTTATACTCAATTGCATGATTTCCCCGGCTACCTTTATAGGCAGGCTATAATTAGAGGTTTTACGGTATGCACAAAACCAAATATTTTTTAAGACTATATCTAAGAATATTTTATATTTTTAGCATTTAGTAATGGAACAATCGTAAGTGAAAACAAGAATTTGGCAATGGGCACCTACTCTCAATCTTGATAATGTTTTGATTACACTTTGAATTCGGTATTGGTGTATAATAATTCAATTACCTAGCCAGGTAGCCATAAACAAGAACTTGATTCGTCCTTATGGGACTCGTCAGTATGGCGACAAATTACCCTCACCCAACCACCCAATACAAACGAAAATTTAAAAGGACAAAAGGAAATAAGTTGCTCACTTCCCGATTTTTAAATTTTGACTGAGAAAATCAAATATCAGTCTGAGCCGTACCAGAGACCATCACGGTAATGATATCTTAGTCGATAGTAACAACAAGGAAAATGCTGATTATAATTATAAATGAATCCGAAGTTTATCGATTTCATAATTTTCAAAATATAATTAGAATCATTTCTTGGCTTCCGTTAGTTCCGTTGTCTTTATCATTGACTAAGATATGATAACAGTGACATGGGTTGAGTGATGACTCAGATATATTTTAAATTCTCCCCGGCGATAACTGTTGAAAAACTCAAAATCAACGATCATTTTACTCCAACATTTTTAATTAACTAGCTTTGAAAGAGGGTTCTTAGAGTTAATACATATTATAACTAGTTTAGCCATAGGGTAGATTAAGATAATTGTGATCATTTGAAATTAAAGTATGAAAACATGTAGACAGATATAATTACAGCTCTACCGTTTTTTAAAAGTGCCTATATACTCAAGAGAATCTGGAGTACAATTACTAGCCAGAACATTTTACTGACATAATTTCTGGAAGAGCGATTAAAACGCTTTCAGATAAAGATACAAACAAGTATACAGTAGCTAGGTTTTTACCACATTTCCAAATCTATGCTGCATACGGGATATAGGATCGCTCGTCTATCGACTTCGGGAAAATTGATCACCATTACCTCACTATACCCTAATCATGAAAACAGGAGTCCCAATCTAGTTTTAATGTTCTGTCATACCGCAATTTCTCTAAACGTCGTCAAGAAGGACAGCATAAGTGTAGTACGTAGAACCTACTCTGCTGATTAATCAGGACATGCCTTCAGTGCTACCATACCCACGTCATCTGAGTCCAACCTTCAAATACGTAATTGTTTTGAAAAAAGAAAGACATGGCGTCCAGAACTAAAACGTATCCGGAACTGCAAGCACTCTTTACCGACTAACTCCACACACAATAATAAATCTAGGTATCCACAATCATGTAATATGTACAATAAGTTACTTGAATGAATCGGGAATTCTGATTCATTCACTTTTTATTTGTCCAACAGAGAATATGAAAATATCCTTGAACCCAAGCACTTCTCTAACCTGAATTTAAATATTTGATTTTCTTATTTCGATGATAGATGATTGATATATTTCGACAGATACTTTAGTAGTATCCACATGCAGATTTTGTGCAGTAACTACAAATTAGAATAACCGTATACATAGGAGGTTGATCCTAAATAAAAATTGAAAACTGCACAACTTTCAAAAATGTAACTGATCGAGAGACCATCCACGTATGCCCGTAACTCATGTGTGTAATCATTATCGTTGAGTCTGAGCTCAATCTATAAGGAAATTAGGAGTATGAAAGCATGTTGTGTATAAAAATAAATACCGTGTATAAAGTGAACGGAAATAATTACTGATGTTGGCTTATTGATGGGTATCAACATCAACCTCAAACTGTCTGCCTACCTGATTCCGCTCATATCTAAACCGATGGGGAATGAACATAGCATTAGAGAGTTGGAAGGTTCAATGAAATATTGTAAAGATAAACAAATTTTGTCGGTTCCGAAATTGACAGTAGTACCTACTTGCATACACACTACATCAATTAAAAGTTCTGTTCACAGTATCGCATTTGAAATGGTAAAATGCTTACATTTTCATGGGACTACTTTAATACTGTTAATGTCACCAAACTAAAATTCTACCCCACTACCACAGTCACTAACTTTCATCGAGTTTCACGCTAATATAAATATTGCACAGCAAATTTGGCTATTACGCGACTGTTCGGTAAGTTCGGACTATTGCAGTACCCGTGTAAATAATGAATTTTACGTTCTCTCTCTTAGCAAATTACATACGTAGTCAATATAAATTATCAATCAATGTCAAGACTGTTAAGATTATTCATCACTGTTAGACAGATTAAGAAGCATATTCGAAGCAATTCAGTGTATCTGCTAAAACTACCCGTGCAATTATTATTTCCTATATTAGATAACCTGGCATACAACATCATGAATGATAATAGTACTGTAGAAACAAAAATACTAAAATATTGCTAAATACGACGAAGAAGAGTCCGAAAATAAAATTCATCTTGGCTTGCGATTACAAATCGTGGGAAAAGTGAAGTGCATGGAGGTAACAACAGGATTCGGAAAATAGAGAAGGGGATTTACCGTCTTGTCCATTGGATGAATTTCCAAAGTCGGAAACGTGGGGATGGTCGTAAACCCTATGACCATTTCGCTCCTCGCCCTCGGCGCCGATAGATGTTGTGGAGGATTGAAGAAGTGTGTGAATTTGTCCCATTTGGCTTGGATTCATGGTTAAAAAAATAGGTATTCCTTGAACTGTCCTAGAGCAATTCTATTGCATTCATCCAATACTCTTCGCCTGGTTTCTTTTTTCCCGGATCCTCCTTAGTTCTGTCGTTGGTAAAAAAATATAGATCTAATGTCGTTGATTCTCTTCTCGTTTTGGGTTTTTTTTAAATGTAATTACTAAATTGAATCTCTTGAATCGTCATGTATATACTTAAGCGTTCTTTTGCTCTCTCAGTTATCTTGCGCAGACTGTCCTTTCCGAAATCCTTTGAAGGATTCTCTTTGTACTTTTGTCAATTTTTAGCTGCTCTCTCCGAGTATTTTCAATTGGATAAATTTCTTTTCCAGCCGTACGGATTTGTCTTATCCTGGTTCCATAGAAGAAAAAGCCATTTGTGACATCACCGTATGGTTTTTCATCCAAGCTCGATTCTCTAGTCTCGTTCAATATTTCACCACTCGCTGCAAACATCTGTTTAAACAACATGTACAATTCATTACATTGTTTTTCTACAATGCTTTTGCAATATGTATGTACCGATGTACAAAGTGCCACAAGTCAATCAAACGAAGTTTATACACATTGCCGTTGGCATTAACCTTTACAACGCAGACGAGATTTTGCAAAAGCGCAATAAATATAGTTAAGTATGTATGTATATCAAAACGACATACAACACTGATGTGTTTAGTTGCAACCAAAAATAAATGCGAATATCAATTAAATGGTAGTTATTCTGTATTACTGGCTTAAAACTACAAAAAACATTTGAATTTTAGACGAGCTAGAACTCGCCAAGGTATGACCTCTCATTATCTACCTATGCAAACCTGTTCTCACTGGGTATATTCTGCTTCAACTCTATAGGTACCTATACAACGTATGATGTAAAAAACCTATACTGATGATGCCCACGTGCGTATCACTGAATCACGATTTTATTAAACTAGTCTATATTGATTCAATTGGATACAGTACGGCAATGTGAAGCTTGTAATGAAACTAGTAATCTGTCACTCTGTCATTGAGAAATCACATGAGAAATCACATGATGAAAAACAAATAAACTTGCACACATTTTCAACAAATATTACATATAATGATGATATAGGTAACTATATAAATCGAAATCTAAAAGCTGTGAGAAGAATGTTTTAGAAGCATCACCATGTCTCTAATAGTCGGGGGCATCAATGGCACAAACCGTGGTTAATGCAAACCCGTGCCTTCCAGAGATCACGGTTATACCCAGCCACAACGAATAACTCCCCCACTCCACGCCAATCAATTACAACTTATGAACCTCAAATTATTATCAGAAAAACCTTCTTAACCACAAATAATTAACTACAAAGTCAAATATCGTCGTTTGTTTATTTCATTGATAAGAAATTGAAAAAACGTATATCACAAATCTAACTTCAATCCTATGTTAGATAAGTAAATACATTCTTATAATGTACTTGCAGTCAGCATAAAATCAAAATAACTAAATGATATGCTGATATTTCCTTTAGCCAGTTATAATCGTATGTAATAATTATTACTACTGTCTAAATCCATAAGATTTATTCTATATCTATATGTTTGATAGCCATGTTTTCTTTGTAATTACATCGCCAGTGGTGTGACCGTAGAGCACACAAAAAGCTTCAGATTACCAAAAACGCGTAGAGTATATATCTCTATAATAATTACAGTTAGTGTCCATTTTAACAGTTGATAAAGGACATAAGGCAAGATCAGGAAATCAGGGTAATCAATCATGTCACATAAATTCAAAATTGCTAGAAAATGTAAAAAAAAATAAATCTAGTCAGGATAATAACTACATTAAATAAAAAAAAGTACAGAGGCAATGTAACATGTTCTTTAGTTTTAAAAGGATACGGTAATTAGCTAGGTATTTTTATTACAAACACATATATATGTCTTAACACCATTATATCCGTATAGCATTAAAACATTGTAGCTTGCTCGTTGCAGCAATACCACTCCACAAAGATTAAAAATAAATTCACAATAACCAGAACCAGACTTACCCAGAATTGGAATGAATCTTCTTTCTGGGGTTCCGAATTTAGCAGTACAGAGGTTGCTTCGGTTATAGATGCTACTTAGAGTTATCTAGACAAATAAAGTAATCATAAGAATTAAATTTTTTTCTGCTACGATTATATCTCACGGCAAGTCTGCGTACCTAAATTCAAACTTGACTGGTTCCAGTTTATCTTGAATTAAGTGAACATCTGACATATCAATAAATTATTTGTCCGAAACAGATAAAATGATGAAAGGAAATGAGCGTCCAATCTGTTAGTGCCTGATACCGTGCACTGATCCCCAAACCATTATATATCGATTACGTTCTAACTTTTCAATGATAAATTAAAAAATAGAAAACACCCTCCTCTAGGAAACCCTATACAGGTTTATAAATCTTTCTAATAAATCCAAATAAATGTTAATGCAAACATACATCTGCATTTTAAGAAAAGTTCATGAACTCATCAGTTTATACATTTAATTAGCGCTCCTAACACTCCAAGCGATGACTCATGTCCAAATCGAAAGACTTCAACTGCATGAAATGCATTAGACAGGAAGTAGCAAGAAACATTCCGAGTTGCACTTTTGCGGTTCAACGCCTAACGAATTCAAAACAACGGGAAAGCACTTTAGAACATCTAGAACTCTTTGGAAATATAAAACTACCTACGAACACTGCTGCTTTTTTTTGTTCAGGTCAGTGTTTCATCGTACGTAATCGAACGTACTGACCATAAACAGTTAAAAGTAATTAAAACTCTTTAATGCATCTCCTTGAATAAAAATCAGTCCTAGTAAGCTGCTGATCCTGAATTTTACTCTGCGTTCAACCCAACCAATTAAACGGCCGATTACTTTCAATAAAAAAATGAATCGTACAACGGATATCCACGTTAAAGAATATGAACGAACAACTGCATTACTGCTAAACATATATACATTAATATGATTATTTACAACCTAGGACCACGTAACTGTCTGGGAAGGGATCAGGGTGTCAGAGTCCCGCAAATATTTTGGATTAGGTACTGAACTTACGTTTTAAGCAAATATTTCGTAGAAACTCGTTAAAACAACTTCAGACGAATTAAAAATATTGTTTTTCTAATTGCGTGACCAACTGATACAAACAGATGCAGCAAATCAATTCTTTAACCTTTACAATAATAAAAATGTTTGATCACGATTACACAACACCCACTTTTATATTCCGGGTTAGGTAGATTACATGAAAACAGTTTACTTAAGTAAAATGGAAGTGGGAAACTCAAATTCGGGTTAAAAGACATAAAAATATTACGTGCAAGAAAATTCCGAATTGAAGACACTAAAATGAAACTTAATGACTGTGCGCTGTATGCTGTAGTTGAATCGGTATCGTATCTATCAGTCTGACTGGCTGCACTAGTTAAACATTCCTATAGTTATAGCTATCCCAATTCAGTTTTTTTTAATGGTTCCATCAGGATCGGGAGTTTCATATCTGCAACGCACATTTTATTTGTTTTTATAAATCGCGAGCAAAGCCAACATAAAAAGATACAATCACTGAAAGTATCGAGACTTGTATTTTGAATTTATATTAAACTCTCGATTCCACTTCAGCACTCCCATTTCATACGGTGGAAATAACTTCACTTCTGACTTTCGGTGTATTGATTTACCTACTTTATTTATGTTAGTTCACGTCAAACTCAATAAGTGAGAGTACCTTTCACAGATACCTATTAGTATACATACCCGACACTCGACAGTATTGATTGACTATTCAGTGTGGATATAATCGGCATATGTACCTGCATTATAAGCAGTCAAAGTAGGTACTAATCATAATCGCTGTATAAAGGTAGGTAACCTACCTATTAATATATTGCACCTATTTGATTTTTATGGTTCGTTATTTGAATACTATTTAATACTCATTTTTTATCTCCGTTTGATTAGAGATAAAGCTATCATAGTCAGTCATAGCATGCTAAATATGAGCAACTATTTACTACAGCTACACAATAACCACGTTAAACTGCTGCTACGTACTTGCAGCTGACCGAGCTTTATGAAATTGAAAAAATGGTGCTAGCATTGATAATATTGTAAAACCCCGCACCTATACCTATGGGACCCATCACCGTAATTCTATTTCTCCAAAAGTTAACTGTTTTTTGTGTACGTGGCTCGACTTTTTTTACGATGGCATGGGCTAGATATTTTTCTATACTATAATTTCTCATTTCAACTAGGTAGGGGGAGAGCACCTAACGATGATAAGGTGTCCAATATGTAACCGCTATTTTTTGTTAAACGAAGGAATTTAAAAAAAATGTGTGATATCAACAAATAGTCCATTATGTATTCTAAAAAACATACAAATTACTATTTTTTGTCGAGATTTCTTCTTCAATATTAAGGAGGATTGGCCACATTTGGGGCACCCGGTCACCATGCGCTCTCCCTATTCTATTTTGGTACGGCATGATACGATGATGAGGATGTAATTATGCTTGACGTTCTACTAGAAACCGTCTTTTGACTCAATGGTTTTGCTGTAGCGCACTTGACTTGATAGGAATAAAGTGTCAATCGTAAAACCCTGGAAGTCTCCCTCACCTCGATATACATAAATATATGTTGTAACGAAATAGTAATTAATACCAGGAATAAATAATCGCTAGATAATACAAGCACAAATGTACGGTTCACAGCCACAGCTGCTGGAGTAATGTTAACAACGAATACGTATTACATATAAGTACGTAAAGGATTCAGATCGAAATGGAAAAATATGCATGCCTTCATCAGTACGTGTGTGATTTAGATCAAAAGATACCATCAGCGGTGTGCGTCAACACTGTCAACTCGTGGTAGTGTTGTGTTATAACTAGTACATAAACAAGGCACTGCTGTCTGCACAACTTGCCACTTGCCTGTACCTGCTAAACAAAGTTTGGATATATAATTACATACAGGTAAGTAATCGTACAAACAGAGACCTGGCTTGGAGGAAAGTCAGTAAGCAATAATTACCTAGGTATCCTTTGACAACAGTTTACGGTTCATGACAATGAGTTCAATAAGTCTCTGGGAATTTTTTCGGTCTCAATACTAAAATCATGCCTTCCTTGGATAAAAATAAATAATTTAGGATAATCGCAAAACAACGTGCGACATCGACATTGCTACATAACTACGACGAAGAATAAAGTAAAAACAACTCATAATTAAGTACTTTTAGGATACAATAATTAAAAATACACCTACGTAAAGTAAAGCAAGCCAAACTGCATTAATGCAATGTTTCTATAAAAATATCACTGTTTTGTTTCTGAATGATTCAGAACTGTTTCTAATGAGTTATATTATCTATTAGCACATACTGAATACTGATTACTAATCGTGATCTGTAAATCGTAACGCGAAACAATAATAATAATCATAGGCCTCGAGAGTATACAAGTATATAAGTTGGTATTAATTAAAATTACATTATTTTCCAGGAATCTTCAAGATCAGCATTCACATTAGATTCGGGTTTTTACTGGCTTCTTCGTGACGGTTAAGGAGAATTGTATTATTAATGATATGATAATATCAGTAAATATTTATTAATTCATCGAAACTTTGGAGCGATTTTTAACGTCAAGAGTAATATACTTTTGGATTCCGTGTACACAATCGTGGTAAAATCATCAGTCACATACAAACGGCTACAAAGTCAAGTCTTCCAGCACCGAATTTAAATAAATTTAAGTATGAAACAATGTCAAACTGTAGCACCAACAAAAGAATCAAAATTCGAAAACTAAACCCTCAATCAAAAACTTCCAGTATTTACTATATTGGGCAATTGTTTTATTTTTCCTTAGTATTACTGTTGATAAGTGGTATACCGGGTATAAATTCCTTTTCTAATTTTATTCAGTATCTCCACAAGCAAATTTCAAATGCCTAGAAATGACTGGATCAGTCAGTAATAATGGAACACGTTATCCACGAGCACAAAAACGAAAATAAAAACAAACACGTTTGTGTCTCTTAAATCGTGATGATGCACTGTCAACAGAGAAAAGAAAGAACACTTAAGATAATTACTCAAAATTCTAATGACAAGTACAACATAATTTGAAATAGCATAATATTACTATGTATGTATATGGTGCATACACAGAATCCACACCACGGAATGACTAATCTTATAAACGAATTCGTCTCTGAAAATTCAAATAGAAGTACTTAATTGCTATAAATATAGAATACGAGTACATACACTATGCCGCTCTGTAATTTTGAGCTCCAAGTGTTATTAGAACTAGTTTATTCACCTTCAACCTTAATCCATTATCTCAAGTCGGTGTGGTAGCAAGTTTATCATATTGTACATAGAATTAAGTATATATACAAATGTAACGTTGCGTGCATACCCAGTTCATTCCGACAAATAAAAGAGTCCAAAACAAGTCTCAGTTTTCAGAAACACAAGACACCAACACCTACAATCAAAGACAAACGTTTGTTGTAAGTTTATACTGGCATTTACTAGTTTAATACTGTACCTTATTCTTTCTTTAGCCAACACGAGAAAACAGGATTTAAATCCAACCTAAGCCAATATGTATACAATTAATTATATACAGGCCTAAATAAAATAGGTTATATTTCACGTTCGATGTGGCCAACTACGATTTGTTGCAGAAATGAATAACATATATCTTATTTAACACACGCCCCTTACTACATAATCACAATCGCTAATTATATAATTAATTTGTTACAGATTTTTCTTTTAATTAACGAACAGACAGTTGAACCAAATGGTTTATTGGTGCTCCATTTCACGGTGTGGCAGACAAAGATTCTAAAATTAAATTAATTAATAGGCAATAGTTGATAGTGGCAATCGAAAAGCAACAATATTGTTGATGATGATCGATGAATGATGATGTATAGCTAAACCACCCTAACCGTTGACCGTCAATTATTGATTATCAGTTCGATGTATTTACATGTGATGTATGAAGACAGAAAACAGAGGTTGAAATCAAATCTTAAAACTGCCACCTTGGTTTCCCTGAACACTGACTAAACCCACAATGACAGTCAATAATTGATAATTAATCCACATTTAATGTTCAACTATCAACCACAGTCAATAGTGAAGACGAAGTATGCATACCTATATATAAATGATAAAACGCATATATAAATAAGAATTGCTTACTATCATATAAAATAAATGTTGGATGTATCAGAATCAAAATCAGCAGGCCACAGAGTTGAGATGTTGAACTTTAAAAAAAATAATCATCGTCAGTTGTCAGTGCACACACGAAACTACTAGTTCTAACTAATTCTGGTCCCAACTGTAAGTTCTTCAATATAACATTATTCACTATGTACGAACTAGGCTAAAACATTTGTTGTCTTAGTTTTATTAATCCAAGTATTTATTAACGACAACCACTGACTGAGTTTATATCACAGAGTTCACATTTTACTCAACTGAAGAGTAACTCAAAGTCAACAATATAAATGCTACCCTTTCAGATTGAAGGTAGATAGCATAAGGACGAAGATGCTGGATGTGAATTTGAATTCAGTAGTAGATAATCCAACGCGGAACACACTTAACATTAGTTTTGAATGTGTTGAAAAAAGTAAAAGAGCACTTATCCTGTAGGTAATACCTAATGGAATATGGGATATGTCGAGTATTCGTGATGTTTATGTTGTTGCTAGTGGAATGAATGGAATTGGAGGTCATAGTATCAAATGAATATGATAATTTCACATTAACTATCAAACTTCCAATAATTCAATAATTAGGCCTTGTTGCACAGCGTACTACGGTAGCAGTGCTACCTGCTACCTCTAAACTATTCACGCGTATGCTGATCTCACATACCTACTTTCTGCGCTTTCCTTGTTTTTATCCTTTAACACAAAGAGAAGAGGAACAACACAAACACCAATTCATTCAATCAAATGAAACATGCACAATATTAATTATGTACAGATTCATTTGGACAGTTTATTTTTAACTCTTCAACGCTTTCGTATTTCCTATGAATTTGCTCAATGCTCACCGATCGAAACAAATTGAAATATCCGAGGCTTAGAGTTACTTACGCAATTACTTTACCTACACTCACTTTTCACCTCACCTGGCATGGGTACGGCCTACAACTACGAAAATGAAAAGGAACGATCTCTATTTCTATTGACTATTGCCGTGCCATGTGTTTGTTCTTCTCTGGTTCTCCCGCTTTCCGCCTGTAGAATGTTGAACGTTAGAAGTAGAGGTAAGATTATCCAGAACCATTTGGATTCTGATTCCGAGTAATTCCAGTTCCAGGTTCCAGTTTCAACATTACATTACGTTTCCAACTCCAACTGATTGCGTTATACTCATAGTATAGTCATGCCATATAACGTCAATAACTAGGAGTTCGCAGTCGACTCATTAACTTAGCTCACCAAACCGCTCTACAGGAAATAATAATTTTCTAATTCATGATTAATTAGGTAATTATGTAAACAATGACACGTCCTACCAAACTCAATGCAAACTTAACGTAAGGGTAAAATGGTTGAGCCTTCGTGATTCGTCATCGTTTCGATATCGATCCAAACATTTAGCTAATTATAGATTGCAGGTCTCAGGCACTGGAAAAGACGGAATCAGAATTTCGTAATACGAATAGGTAATAACTTACATTACATATAATAGTTGTTTATTACTTAGGACAATGTCCTAAGTAATAAACAATTTGCGTAGAAAAGTCCTGCAATAAGTAAAGAGTTTTTTGCAAAACTCAGCTTTTGACCAAAATGAGATTTTCAGTGACAATGAAACCTATGTACCTATACGGTAGCGCTTGCTTATTCAATCAAAGTAGTTAGAAGTTAAAACTCATCGCAACTATTTATTTAAAAAATATCAAAATAAAAGGAGTTAATTCCAACGACAATTTTTTGGCTTTCCTGCAAAATTATCCTTTTCGAACTTAGGTCCTTTTTCCAAAAAGCACTTCAATTGTCTTTATGCAGATACTTGCAATCTGCATGGTACCATTGTGGTGTTTGATTAATAGCAAGCTTAGCTAATCAAATAAAATAAACTGAAGAATAATTTAAGGGTTCTCGTTTTATAGGTACTAACTTTTTTTATAAATCTATAACTGTAACTACGGCGAAGGTATTTAGGTATTTGAAGGGAACTTTATTTCACTAACTAGGGAAGACTGGTTAATGTAAACTTTGGATCACTAGTAAGGATGCAACAACTTCATATGACCATTTCCCGGATCCGCAGGTTACATTAACCAGTCCTCCCAAGTCTTGCTGAAAATTCCTGCAAATAGATGTTCTATTTTTCGTTTCTCGTTTGACTTGTTTCTTTCATGGAAGCCTGCTGGATAGATGGATGTTCAAGTGTTCATACAAAACTTTTCCTTCCCTGAACAGGGGCACTAGTCCTTTCAGGACTAGTGCCCCTGTTCAGGGACGTAGCTGAATAAGAAATACCTACACGACAACCCTTTCATCAAAATTCTGGACCACATTTCATAAGGTACTCAAGGTCACACTTTGAAGAACCAAGAACAAGATTAGGACTTGACTGAGTCTCGGGTTAGACTATACTTCTACTTCTAGCCATAATTATTACAATAAAACTAGTAAAAGTAATAATTTATTATTTATCTTTCATTCGTAACCATAAATAAATCATTTCTACAAAGTTATATTTTTTTTCTATTTACATAATTTACCACAAATACGAAATACTATAGAGCAAATTATTCATCATTGGCCATTGGAAATTGAAAAGCTTTCACAAGTACATACCGACTGCCGTTATTTTCTAAACGGTTTGCCTTTTTTCGCAATTTTTGTCAGGCTTCGCCTGTAAACTGCAGGTTAAGTTAACCTCAATGAAACAAAGCTTTTAAGTGGGTATATAACATGAACACTTTGAGTACAAAATTTTTAAGATTTGTTATTATTAAATGTTTTCAAATATTTGAATTTGAATCCTACTACATTATGTTTTAAGTTTCAAACTGATCATTCGTATTTCGAACTTTGTCTGATGATGGTCTCTGATTGAGTCCGAAAGCTAGCGTATTTGAAATAAAATATTAACCGCGTAATACCGTCGAAAATTATGGATTCAAGTAAATAAATTTTGATTGCCCAAGAATAACCGTACTAACCAAAATTAATTATGATTTAGTTAGGTAAATTGTGAACAAAACTTAAGTGCAATTAAACTCAGAGCAACTATAACCAAATAAAGTTAATTTTAAAACGAAACGTTGTGTTGGTTCCAGCTGTAATTTGTATAGTAAACAGCTTTTAGTTTGCATATTATGCATTCCAGCTATCCAGCTTCCAGCTCAAGGTAAATAATTAACTGAGTAACTTTTTGCGTAAAAACACGAGCGAAAAAAGAAGGCGCGAAAAAGAGCTTTGTTCTGTACTAAAACTAACGGAATACGAAACAATCAAATCCTATAGAGAAGCACTTAAATAAGTAATTATTAATTATTTTATCTTACTGCATGGTTTTACTATTATTGCTAATTTCTCATCTTGAGCTATGCTATACCGCACTATTCACATACTTCGCAAATACTACAATTTTTTTGCTTACTTTTTCATGTATCGAGTGCTGTAACGACAAAAATTGTAACAATCACATCAGTAACTGTATAATTATATACTATTGAACTCAAAAATAAAACAAAACTCCTAATTCCTAGAATTACAGACTTCATGTATGGTTGCGCAGCACAAACCTCTAGAAGTACACATGTGATGCGATCCTACCAAGTCGAAAACAGCGTTCTATTCTTCCCTTCGAGGAAATGATATAATTTTACAATGTAATATTAGTACGTAGTTGCAAAAAATAAAATACTCCTACCTACTAGGTCATGTGTAACATAATGTAAGCTGCAAGGTATATTACTACGATAATAATTTACTTATAGGAAGTATAGGAACTCTGTAGAAATTGCTTCCTACGTTTAAATGTTCCTATAACAAAATCCTCGCCCCAAGCATAATGAAATAAATATTAATCTCATTTAAAAGCCAAATTATGTACTTTGTATTGTCAATAGAGTAATAGGTACATAAGCATTATGATTATTAGTGGAACTACAAACCAACGTTACTGTACCCGGTATGTACTCATCATTACACAAACAAACGGTAATTCATTATTCACATTAACAAATGTTATTACTTATTCACAAGTTTGAACGAGAACCTGAGACATTTGTGTCCCAGAAATAACTTCCAGCTCCAGTGGCCAGTGGTTGAGACTGGTCTGGTCCGGACTTTGTTTTCAGTTTGTATTTAGTGAATGAAATGAGAAATTCAAGAAAACAGGCCATAGCCATGAAACATAATCTTTACCTACCAGCATACGTAAGTACAGTAGTTATGTCTGTATACATAGTTTGACTTGTTTGACAGTTTCCATCTTTGATAAGTTACGTTTTATGGTGTCGCTATGTTGGTATTGCTGCAAGGCATTAATGTCATTCTTGTTCAGTTTCATAATTGAAATACCCTACCTCTTACAAACGCAATGACAATGACGAAACTAGGATGAATCAATGAGCATTATATCATACAAGGAAAAAAATATTTCTGGAACAACAACTTGAATTATAGTAAATTGGTAATGTGACTAAATATAATATAGTACGTATTTTTATTTTCTGCAATAATAATTCTTTCTTCGATAATAACAACCAAAACCCAAGTACCTGTCGAACAAGCAGTCTGGTGACAATATCTCATAAAAAATGTTAATACGCTAGTAGTAGTACAAACTTAAATATTTCAATTTAACAATATTTTTGAGTAATTTTAAAAATTATTGTCTTCTTTAAGTTATTTCTCACATAATCATGTAGATTTAATTATTATCTCAAATTGATGTTTGAATCGTCGAGTACAAATCCGTAAATTGTATATAGTTTTAGTATCATTATCCTTTCGTGATTGTACATATACCTAAATATAAGTACCAATTACCAGCGTCAATGTAAATAACTTAATATGTATAAAATTGTTAATTATATTCGTGCTGCAATTAATTAGTAAAAAAAATAAACTCAGACGTTCTGATAAGGAAAACGTATGCGGTACCCACAATCATACACTGGCTGCAAGTTCTCGTGCTATCGACGGAACGCATCAAAATACAAATGTAGGTTACATAGGAATAGTCCAACATAGATATGTATAATAATCAAATTAATTCAGTAACTAGATTATTATATTCATTATATTCCAATGCAAATTGTTAGTCACCAATGCTACAGGACAAACTCTAGGCAACAATAGTAAAAGCGATTACAGTTATTGTGCAAAATAGTTTTCCTGAATCCATTTCACTTTCGAAGCTGTAGATATGTATTAAAGGTATTTAACAGCAACACAAAAATATGATCTTAATTTAAAAATCTTATAAAATTATGAAACGTAACAATAGAATAGGATTTGTATATAAATATATCTTAAACTTATTTCTAATGTAATTAATGACGGTTTTTATGCGGAAACCATTTTAGTTACGAAAGAAACAATTAGTCAATATCATAGTTGATCATACATATGTAAAATTAATTGTAACTATATATATATATATATATATATATATATATATATATAAGTTATATAAT
>JAAXYX010002670.1:0-16638 GCA_036851915.1 Ptenothrix huangshanensis
TTTTCAAGTGCTACACAAGTTGTCTGACAAGTTGGATACTGACCGCGACCTATTTATATACCACCTTGATATTCAATTTTTTATAGTCTCCCCAACTCCTAACCTTCCTCTCCGATTATAGGTACATAATATATCCATTGTATTGGATATAAAGAGAGTAGGAAATAGGATTCGTATTTACACATGGAAATGAAAATGAGTTTGGACAGAAAATCCAAAAATACGTTTACTCCAAAACGCCAAGTAATTATACAAAAGGAGGTTCAAGTTATACTATCACGTGTCAGGTGATTTCAGCGTACATTATTATGTCATATGTGATTACATTGCCAGCTTGCACGAACACCAACACGGTCCGACGTAGTCCAAGTACCTAGAAACCTGGGTTATTATGTCAACCCGTGATAAACCGTGGTGTAGCTGGTAGGTACTGGTGTAAAAAGCCTACATGTAAGAAATCGTTCAAAGGATCCAGACCAGAGTTCCGTCCAGGCCTCAACCCGTGATTGTATATAGCACCATCAAATTGGGGATTTTGTACAGGAATAAAGCGCACCATGTACCTACGAGTAAATAGAACACGGAGTATGTATGTACCTCTAGAGGACAAAGTGTGTTCAAAGAAATTTACTACAACCGCAACCTCACTCCATGTATGTATGTGTAAAATGCTGATAATATGAATTTGTTGAAATTGCGGTGTAGAATCGTCCAGTCGTTAGAGCACTAGTAGCAACGTGTAGAATTGAAGGAAGGAAAATTGAGACAATGTAGTCATTGACACAGGCATAAAAATTTAGATTTTGGGTGGGAATGGTCGTTTCCAAGTTTTGCAAAAACCGAGAATTCATTACAAAAGAAAGGATCTCATACGGAAAGTGGTTATGGCGAACGTTAGTATTACTGATGTTATAGCCGTGAAAATGTCGGTGTCGGGAGTGCTAGTGCTACATGAGAATCTTGAGGATAGATACTGTTGGTGCGTGAAAGAGAGAAGTAGGAGAGAGAGAGAGCGAGAGTGACTGTGTGTGCGGAGCCTATAAAAAGTATATAAAAGAGTCGATGTTTTTCTCGTCCCCCCTTAATAGACTGTATTATAAATGGCGTCGAATGGAGAACTGGAAAAGTGTGAAATGGAGAGGGGAAGTTAATTTTGGTGGCGCGTGAAATTTTTTGAGGGAGAGAGCGAGTGAGAGAGAGAGAGAGAGAGAAGTGTGTTCTTTTACTTTGCTACTTTACGTCTCGGGCTCGACTTTACAACATACCGTAGCGTATGTAGCAAGTCACATCTTCAGTTTACATCACCTCCCGTATATTTGTGCATGTATACATGCTCCAAAGACACATGACATGTACACACTTACACACACAAGAAATGCTGAGCTTTTTCCTCAAGAAGAGATTAAGGGAATGCGCACTCGGGGAGAATCGATCTCGGCCAGAAAATCCTTCGCGGAGAAAATCTGCCGATTTAAAATCCCATTTTTCTCCCCTTCATATAAATGGCCACATTAGGGAAATTTATCGATCCTCTCATATACTAATCACTGGTGAGTCTCTTTTGCCTCACTTGGCGTTTCTTTTCTCACTACAACAACACGGAGGAGACGACCGACGACGACTTTGCTTCGTCGTGGAAACACTTAAGACATGTACGAGAGAGACGGGGAGAAGACGAAGGAGAAGGAGAAGACGAAGAAGACCGAAGAGAAACTTTGATGCAAACTGTGGAGGACGAGGAGCAAAGAAGATTTCTTCTTCATCTCCGTCTTCTTCTCCTTCTTTCCCAAACTAATACTACAACAACTTTTTTGAGAGACTGCCTAAATATTTCGACATATAAGATCCTACCGCATCCAACCACAACCATCATTCTCATCATAATAAACTTCTGGGATGCTTGGCAAACTCAAGTAAAATTTTATTAGATTGTAGTCGGAGGAAGCGAAGAAAAAAACTGCAAGCATTCTCAAATCCTCTCTTCCTCACTCATTTCAAATTTATTGCAGTACTTTTAAATTTCTTACAACTAATGCCAAGTAAAACAACACAAATGACAGTCTATAAATTACACAGGATGTGTTATGTGTACTCTCTCGTTTAGTTCTAATGGAACTTTACATTATTTTACAATAATACTAGGAAAAAACACTTTATGCTCAATTATTTTCCTCTGCCCTTTTAATGGCATCTAAATACTCTACCTCTGCGAGCATCAAGCAACTACCGTGCCCTGTATTGCTCTACCAGACCATTCCACACCACATCATTCCATACCATACCAAACCATACCACACCATTCCATACAGCACATGTGGGAGCAGGACGAGGAGCTATGATCAAATGGTTTCTTGTCTTTATTTCAATTATTGTAATGGCTCGAACTCTATCTGTAATTCATGGATTCATCGCGTACGTGGACAGAAATAGCTGAAAAACAAACTCGAGCATGGTAATATAAATAAGTAATAAGGGTGCTCTGTACTACTCCTGTATGAGTCTGACTAGTGAGTCAGTGAGGAAGGAGAAGGAACTATGCTATGTACAGAATCTGTGACGGTGCACTATAGGCAGTTATGATATGAAGGGGGTGGAGTTGACGACTAAAGTTGTGGAAATAAATCAAGATGAAATGTTAGAATAAGAGAGGCAAACTTTTATAAAAAGAAAAACAGCCTCGGAATCAGTTGACTTGTTCAACTGGTACTGGTACACAGATATAGGAATAGATAGTTGTATGTACGTATGTAGTAGGGAAGTGTGAGCTGTCGCTGTTGCTGTCGCACTGTGGCAGTCAGGACTCAAGCTATGTATAATGTAAGCACGGAGACAGAATGAGAAACGTGTTCGGGGTCAAAAAAGGCTACAGAAATTGGCACACATGTGAGGAATGTGTAAAGTGTTGGGTAATAAATGTTGTAAGACAAGAATGCATATGTAAACGTATCTGTTTATGTATTGGTCTTCATGTTGGCTACATTCTCATGAACAGATATTTTCTTCGTCACTTAGTTTTCTTCCGAATAAATATGAAGCATCAGAGAGAGAGAGAGAGAGAGAGAGAGACTGAAGTGAACTGGAAGTACAAGTAGATCTAGAACTACCTACTGTCGAAGTCGAACTTGAAGCTAGTCCCTTCTGTCTACAGTGTCTACATTACATCTATCTATCTATCTCTGCGGCTCCTTCCCTCCTGCCTGCCTGTCACTTAGTAACATTTGGTTTGGGTCTTCCGAGGCGAGCTGTATCAGTTTTGTATCTGCTACAGTTCCACATATAGGTACCTACACCTCTAAGTACTCGGAGCATCTTCCGCTGATACAATTTACATACACTCGTACTTGTACCTACTCAACAACCAAACCTAACCAAAGCCAGACCATAGCCAACTTCCACAATTCCTCACTACCCTCTCCTATCCTTTAAACACCACTACCAGTACCAGTAACAACTACACATGAGGTCTTCTGTTCTCAAACACTGATTGTTTGTCTTGCTTGATTCGAAACAAACATGAGCATTATATCTAAATACCCTGGTGAAAGTAATACAGATCATCCTTGTTCCCCATTATGTAGACTCATGTGCACTGCCATTTTTATTCACAAATAAAAATATGCAAATAAAAACTGAGAACTGTTCCAAGTTCTAAGAGCTAGACATAGTCTTAAACTAAAACCAAGACCAAGACCAACTCATTCACACAACTATTCATACACAAACATGACTTTTCATGTTATCTAGTTTGTTTCACATTACAATCTACCTACCCATACCTGTTTTTTATCTGTGTGCCCGTCAACCCTACACACAGACACTCTTACGATTAGAGCGAGACTCTGCAGAGTTGCGGAGCATGCATGTAAATCCAAGCTTATTGTACGCACTAGATACGGAATACTTTGCTTACTCCTCGGCACTATCATGTGTAGTCATACGAAACGACACGACACGACACGACAGAAGCGTCTTTCATGTAATGATCTCAAATACTTTTGGGAACAATTTTCCACAAGGCAAAGTAATGACGATGGCGATGGCGATGACGATGACGATGGCAATGGCTTAGGCGATGGCGATGGCGAAGGCGAAGATGACAAAAAAGTAAATGTGTATAAAAAGAAACGAAGTTTCAATTGGACGTATCACTACTCTCTAATTAGATTGCTGACTACCAGTCACAAACGTATGTTTGACTGGCAAAATTACAATACTTACGCTGAAACGCCTTCATTATAAACGCGTCAACAGCGAAAAGGAGACTATTTACTTAGTCATAGGAAATTTGCACTTGCTACTACTACTACCATGACTAGGAGCATGTATTCTATACATACAGTCAAATTCTCACAATATCATGGTATGCATATAGGTTTGTATGTAGACGATATTATTATACATGTGTACACTCAACGCTTTTATTGTTCCCAATAGCAGCATAAAAAAAACCTCCAAGCTCGTACTAATAATATAAAAGCTGCCATTTATATCGCCATTGTTATACTAACTAGGCAAGTACACCCGTAAACCATTTTTTTCACCATCCATGTCCAAATATGTTTTGCAGGTTTGACTTAGCAACGACGAAACTTATCGCTTCTAGACACGGAATAGAATACTTACAATTCAAAACGTTATTTTTTATACGTATTATTTACAAATATCTCACATGTAATTTACTCGGACGGCATCCTTTCTGACTCCCGAATCCGAACATATAAACATGTAAGTATCCACGCATTCCTAGCGAGCTATAGTACTACACAGAGTTTCTCGAAACCAATACAACTACAAATTTATACACTTGTACTCTTATTTTCTTACAAGATTAACAATTTTTATTCTTATGCAGATTTCATGGCTCCTTGTTCACGTGAAGATTTTAGTATGCGCGCAAAACATATTACCTACCAATAATAATAATAATACCAACCTACGTCTAAGTAAGTAAACTGTTTGGTTTTTTGACTCTCTCTCTCTCTTTCTTTCTAGCTACACGTTGGGAAACTGTTTATTTTCTAAATTCAAAAAGTAAACCGAAACTATTTGTATAGGAGAAGCAGAGGAGAGGGAGAAGATATTTTGAGTTTGTCTCCAAACTCTGACTCTAACTGAGACTCCAGGAGTGAAGGAATATTTCTTGGATTTTTATGTCAAGTCCCGGTGTTACATATGGGTGGAGTGTAGTACACATGTAATATCTTGAGGTATTCCTTAGACTAACATTATTTGGCAAACAAATTCTTAAGCATTGCTATTTTAAGTCTTCCCCCAAGAATAAATCACTCAAGTGAGGAATTCCATCAGTAACCCACACATTCATTTTCTCAACTACTGTCCCTATAGCTTTCCATCCTATGCGACGCCTAATTACCATTTTACATTGAGGTTTTACTTACACTTCAAACACATTTCCCTGTTCCATCGGCTAGAAAGCCACACCAAACAAGACACAAGATAATCTTCTGACCGCGAACGAAAACAGTTTGAAGACGGAACAGAGGGAAGTCCCTCTTTCCTCCAGTGTAATTATTACCTACTCCTTCACCTTTGCCTTCACGCATACATACACACATACGTTTCTTACGTCGGTCTGACTCATTTTCGTTTTAAATGTACCTACGTCAAATGATTACCTCTACCTGCTAGTGCAAATAGCCTCCGTAGTTAAATGTGTCTACACATACCTACGTACGTAGTCTTATTCCTATATTCCCATAATTCCCGCAAGGGTGTCATGTGTTAGGATCTGGAATTTAATTATGTAGTGGATTTCAACAGTAGGCTGGATAAAATATGAAATCATGACGGATTACTTGATTCCCAACCAGATCTTTCTAGTTTGAAGGACTTTGAGTTGAATTGCCTTGAGAAAGGCTGCGCTCATTGATCATAATTATGTGCAAAGGATAAGACAGGAGAGGGAGTAAATCAATATTTTATGGTTGTTCCAAGAAAAGTTTGTTGAGAGCTGGATGACCGCATGACAGTTATAGTAATACCACGAGTCGAAAAAAGTGACCAATTTCAAGGGGAAGAGCCCCGACAAGCATAATCGATCATAATCAAAGCTTTCTTACCCGTTAAAAGGGTAGGCAGCAGCAGCCGCGGCTGCAGCAGCCGCAAATCCCGGGTCGTAAGGATGATACACGGAGGGATAACCCCAACTACTTGGACCCAGTCCTCCTTCTTTCACGTCTGACAATCCCCCACCCTGAAAATCCAAGAGAAACAAACATCGAATCAGATTCTCCGATTCCACTCCAAACAAATTGTGAATGCAGGTAGCGATTAGTCAAGGTATGTACATACAACTTTATGGGTTAGTCTTATACTATGCTACCAGCATAGATCCCGCGCTCGACAATATGACACTTGGAAATAATTCCCTTCACGCAACCATACTCACCACGCCAGTCTACTCGGACGCCTTACCCTTCCCTGGTCTGTGCATCTGCACCAGGCCAGGCATTCACTCCACGACTAGAGAACAAGCAGGGAAAGTTGTCCTTTAGATGCTCTTTTGGATTAATTATGAATTAACTCGGTATTATTCCCAGGTCATTGTAAAGTTTCGAGACAAACAGAAAGAGAAACAACCTATGCAGTAATTAAAATACACTTATCGTCTACCTTATCCAATAAATGAGTTTTTTGAAAATATTGTCAACTTGGGGAATATGTACATGGCACTCGTAGACAACTACTACTCCTCGCCCAGCCCAAAGTCGTGCTCGGAGAGAAAAGTAAGTTGACAGACAAAAGTAAAATGCGAGAGTGGGAACGGTCGCCAAACCAAAAAACAGAGAACGTGAATGCAATTAAAATAAAAAGGAGACGAAGAAATTATTTATTTAATACAATTGACAGCTTGCAATGTTGCAATGAGGACATTAACACATATGGAGAGGCAGTTATTTGCCTCGAAACTTATCTCATTAATTGAGCATAACGATTAATGAAAATTTTAGTTCCATTCAAGCATTACTTTAATACCTTGGTAATAACAGTAAAAATATATTCATGCTCAAATTAAGATGAAAGAAAATGAGCATGCCAGGAGCGCATTTTCGTTGACTCAAGTCATACTCGAGCTTCCTTTCGCCGGAATATTAGGGCCAACGATAAATGTTCATGCATGAGTCCAACTACCAGGTGTGTACATACATCCGAAGTCAGAGAGAGAGAGAGAACTTTTCCATGGAGAATAACTCAAGTTACATAAATACTCGGCCATTAAGAGGGTGTGTATGTGTTTGTGTTCTCGTTCTTGTAGTAGGAGACGGAGAAAATGTGTAGAATAGAAAGAGTGAGAGAGAGAGAGGGAGATGCGATTAATTTCAATGAATACTTTGGTTTACGAGTAAAACAGTGGTGGACTTGTAATTTCTTCCTTTTCTCTCCAGCTCAAACATTTCATACCATTGTATATAAATATAATATACGGCTCCCATGATTCTGATAATCGAACACACGAAAAACACTCCAATCACCGGAACCTACTTCACTTTATACTTCATCATAGAACAAACTCTTTGAAAAGGAGTTTCACGCGAAAACATTTCTTTGCGTGTTCCTGTTCTTGGCTCAACTCCTATAATTTTCGAATCGATTCCATGTAGTCAACATGCCCTCGCAGCTCCAGTAGCTCCCACATTACACACATACATCTAATTCACAAGTTTGTTTTGGCCTGGCCCGTCTGCCATCATTCTTGTTCTTTTTCACGACTGTCAAAAAACGGTCATTTTTCATGGTTTAAAAAAGTCTAATACAAAGAAGACTTTCGTGAAAAATTGCGTGCATTCCCTGTATCCCTTGGGAGATCAAACATTTACTCCAATACTTTCCTTTAGCATCTTTCTTCTCCATGTAGAGGTATATCTCTACCATGAACCATGCCATGCAGTATGCAGTCAGAGAGTCATACATACCTTACATGCAAGACGTTGTCGACGTGGACGAGAAAAAAAATCTACCTTAGCAATAGATATACATATGTTTTTCCTCCGTATATATATATACATAAGACTACGGTCTATAAAACTATTGCCATACATCCACTCAGTTAAGCCCTTCCGCTATATACACAATATTATATATGATTGTATATGATTTCTCCATCCTTCACTAGGTAATAATACAGACGACGTAAGGTTGGCGTTCAAGTTGGAAATACCTACTACCTACTTACATACATACCTACTTGACTTTGTGTAGAGTGAGGACTGTAACGACAACGACTGTTCTGACTTTTGTTCGTTTGTTCAAGGGAATGTGTAGCAATTCAAGTTACATGAAATAGAAATCCCCAGTAAACATTATATTTTGCTCGCATTTCGTTTTACACGTATGTACTTATGTAATGGACTTATTACGTTTTTATTATCAAATTACTTTGATTTTCATTTAGGAAAACAAGTTTATTTTATTACCATTATTGCGATAAAAGCAATTATGTCTTTAGGAAATGATCTCTCTCACTGTGAAAAATATAAAAGCAGAAACAATAACAAAACATTAAAAATAATAAAAAGAAAAACTTTTGTCAGAATTCAAAATCTTTTCTTACACCACATCGCATGTTTAGTCAGCGAGTAAGACCAAGACCAGCCGAGATATAAACTTTGTCGACGTCGACGTCGACTTCAACTTCCAAGGGTTTGAGTAATAATAATTTCTTGGTATTTGTTTTTCCCATAACTCATCACATCAGTACCTCGCCGTATAGTGAGCGACTGTGACGATACGATCCTCTGTAGAAAGGAAACGCATGCACACACATACACACACACACACATACACAAACACAAATAAATTATTACACAATACTATAGGATATGACTAGTGGCCATCCTTCTCGAGTTACATAATTAATAACAGACCAAGTTTCTCTCTCTCTCTCTCATCTCTTCCCCTTTGGCTTTAAAAGAATGGTCGAGTGAGTCTTCCCTTGTCAAAATATTGACTCTCGGCTAAATAACTAGCCGCCCCCACTCCATTACTTATCTGACGTTTTTCAACCAATAAATAACCTTTACCGAATGTTTTGAACATTAGCGTGTTCTTTCACTTTCTATTATAGAGAGACGCTTTGAGTAAAATTTATTTCTTCCAGCTTCTGGTCTCTGTCAACAGCCACACTTACCACAGTTACGCAAAGCTAATTTCTCCATCACACCTTTTTATTCAATTCTCACTCTCGCGCTACCTTCCATCCACACTTTGGTCTGACTCTGACTAAACGATGCGAAGTCTTTACGAGGGAACTTATGTATATGACGGAGGACTAGGAGTCACCATTTACCATACCATAGTACCTACATTACCAATGACTCGAGCAGTTTCATCACATCAGAGGGAATATTTCAATTTAATGGAGTTTTCTAATTCTGCTCGAATTTAATAATAAATAATGACCAGGTTGCTGTTGTTTTGGCTGTTGCGACTATATACTCAGGTTGGTGCTCATTTGCTCATGTCGTAGATGGGGAAGGGAAGGCGGTAGAAAATGATAGGATTTATTGTAACTAATTACTTTGAGATTTACAAACAATAATTATGATTATTGGGTGAATGACAAGGAGTTACAGTTAGTTTGTTTGGTGGCTCGGGAAAGGAGTGGAAGAGTGTGGAGTGGTGTTTTGTGAACGAGGATTTCTTGCCGATTTTCCACATACACTGTTGTCAGTCAGTGAGTCCATGCATATCCAATTACGTTTATGAGTCTGAGTGACCAATAATGTCAGGTGCTGAGGAATAAATTTCTACTTTGTATGCAATGGACTGCTTACCAATTCAAAAAAGGACTTCCCGTCGAATGTGAAACGGCAATTATGATACGCACACCCCGTTTACGTAACAAGCTAATTTTTACCTACTCAATCGAATTACATGCATTGATACATACACAAGAGTATTCCCCTTCTCGGAACCCACATTTGAATGCATCTAATATCAATCGCTGAAGCCTTGAATTATTATTATTATTTAATAAAGGCTTTCAGATGCCAAAGCTGGTTGAGCGTCAGTCGTTCAACCTCGTCTGGCTTTGGAGAGAAGAAGGAAGGCTGACTCTCGAAGCTGGAATATCGAGTACTGCTTCGTACTTAGGCTTAAGTATCATTGTACTATCTATTCAAATTCATACATACAAACCTTAATCCGCGACTTTCATGCAAACATGTAGTGAATTAAGTACAAGATTTTATGCTCTTGTTTTTGATATGCTGATACTGCTACGAGGCACCCACAGTTCTCCATGTGTGCATAGAACATTATCACGTCGACATATCTGTGCATAGGTAACTACCTACGTACATGCACCTACTGCCTGGACTGAATGGACTATAGCTCAATAAATTTACGGCTAAAACTAGATAGTCACTGCTGATAGTTTAATTACATCCGAAGTGGATTGTGAAGAAAAGCAAATATTGTAAAGTTGTGCAGGTAGACTTGTGTACGTGGGTAAGTGAGGCCGAGAGGTAGCTTGGATGTAGAGGTGAGTAGTAGAGCTGATTCACACACCAACTCGGAGAGAGGTAACAAGGTAGCGAAACGCCCATGAGATTAATTTTGCAAGTGCAACTTAAGGAATCAACTGTGAGAACGATACCATGCTATTAATGCAAGCATTGTTTCATTAAATAAACAATATTTGTTAGATAGACTCGTTTTGTTAACTTGCCTCGTTACTCGTTTCACCCCTGTAATAATAATACCTATAATAAATGTAATGTGTAATGGATGTAGTTTCGTTTAGTGACTTTGTAAATTCTCTCTATGCCTACGATTCGATACGAACATAAATTCTTCACTGTTTAACCATCCACACAGTATGATAACTAGTGTTTATGCACTGACAATGAGCAAAACGGACTTTAAAGTCAGACTCGGTTGCTTAAACTAGCTGTCTAAATTATGCATATAGCTGCCTAGCTCCATGTGTGCACGTATGTAATTACCCAGCCAATCCACCAGCGACAACAACATGGCTAGGTATACGAGTACCGACACAATGTACTTCTCCACAATCTACAATAATGCAGGATGGGGTTCGTGAAGCAATGTGAGTGAGTGTGTTCCGATAATCCTTGAAGGGGTAACGCGAGACCGTGTAAAACAAGTGAAACCGGTAATACGAGATCTTCTTCTCCTGATAATACCTTATCTTCATCTGTATACTTTTACGTATGCGTTTTGATTCCTAACTTCCCTGAACACACAAGTCCTGCAGTCCTGCATGAGCTGTACATCATACATAAACAAACATCCGACCCATGCATGAGTTGTGAGATTGGGAGAGAAGTGAACAAGCGAACGTTCACAATATATAATAAATAAAATATAAAATCCTGCTAACACTAACTTTGACCAGGATTCAACACAGAAAACTTTGCTTGAGCGTGTACACCCATTTAATTCTATTTTGTTGTGTACATGGCAATGATACAATTACAACGTATGACGAGCATTAAAAAACCGGCACTTTTAATTATTGATGTGTACCTACTCATGATCATCATGAAGATGATGATGATTCGATGTCATGGTACATCATCTCTTTCCACATTTCCACATACACTCGCAATCGCAACAATGCAGCGTTCATCCTTCCCTCAACCATGTAGAGGAGAGTGAATGGAGATGCTAACAATCATAAGTACAGGTAGGCAGGCTACTGCCCAAATGTTCCCTGCCTCTGAGCACAAGAAGCTCTGTTTACGCTGTTTATGCTTTGTGTTCAGATATAGAAAAAAAGAAGCAGACACCGTAGACACAAATCGTCATGTAATGAAATGAAATGCAATGCAAGATATGCAAGCATGCATGCAATCTTTTACTCGGTCCCCATTATTTTTAATTAATTTTGATGAGAATTTACCTCGTCCTATGGTGTGAGAAACTGATTAAAATTGTCGCTTTACGACAATACTTCTCATTCACCTTGAAAAACTTGACAACCAGTAATTTAGATTGTTACACAGGTAATGTTTAACTTGATTCTATTCTGCAATACTCTCTGGACCAATCTTACCAACCAAGTAGACGTATAATTTATGCATATACAATTATATAAATTTTATATTTTATAAAAATAACAACGTGAATACATTACACAGGATTAACCATATTAAATAAAAATTAGATTAAGTGATAGCTATGACCTTTTCCTATCATTGATCAGGATTATACACTCGAGTCAGCCAGCATAGAAAAAAACGTTAATGAATGAGCCAGATATTAGTGTGATTGAAAGCGTGAAAAAAGCTATACAAACAAGGTATACAAAAATGAAATGTCAAAATGATAAAAATCCTTGCTACTCTGTACTAGTGCTGGTCGGTGTGGTAGCTTACACGAAACTTTGAAATAATTGGCGATTACTCTAGAATTTGGTATGCATCGAGCACGGTGGTTGTTTTCTGATTGTGCTCCTACACTGGACTTGCAACTAAATTGCCCATTGTCAACCTGAACTGGAGGGGGAACATGTATTTTGAGCTACTAAAGTTAAGCACTTACATTAATTAGATGGATTTGCAAATGACTTACAGCAACAGCATAGAGAGCTGAATGTTCGGCAGCAGCGGCCGCGGCCGCCAAATAGGCGACTTGTTCTGGAGAATAGGGATTATTTGGGTTGTGATTGGATCCATGGTAAACCAAAGATGGGACTGACGATGCCAATCTCTGATAATTTAGTAATCCCGCTGAAGATTTTACACATGAACACAACAACTGGCGGCATGACGGGCATCCGCCTGTCGGACTTGTTCCTGGCGACGAACCACCTCCATCCTCACTTTTTTCACTTCCACCCTGGCAAAAATCAGACAAGAGGAAAAATCATCATTTTATCATTTCTGTCAATCAAATGGGATATAAAGTCATAAGTACGCAAAATATTATGATCCTTCCTACTCACAACTGACCAACAATCATCATTATGATCGTGATGGGAAGCAATTCATGGACTGATGGGAGATGTGTGTCTCAACAGGCTCACCACCACATCCAACATCCAACAACAAACAGATGAGATGCAATAACAGATAGTTATGCTTCAATATCTTTCTATGCGCTCCCAACTGCCAACCGACTACTCCTCTCTTTCATGTCCTTTTTATTGTTTGCTCTTATCACAAATCTCATCAAAGATACACTCTCCAAGCCGTTTTTCGTCAACAATCACCACAATAAACATACTTAATTTCATACGGACTGCAGAGACACACATTATACACAAAAACATCTAACAAAGGACTTAATCATTTTAACAGCAAAACTTAAACTTTACTCCAATACATCCCGACACATGAAAACTTGTACATGGTCGATAAATCAGTGACTCTCAAGTACTCCCACAGCTATCTACTGTCCAAATTTAATGTACCGACAAGTATTCGAGATGACATCAACAAATGACAGAAAATGACAATGACGCCTTATGTGATTATTACAGTCCAGGAAATGCGAGTTTCTTGAATACTTGTCGTCGTTATTAAATGCACAAAAAATACATAGAAAACTCATCCGGACTAATGTGTTGGAATTAACAGAGTCAAGTTGTTCCTGTTGTAACAATCGAGAGATATAAAACCGCAATTAAAAAATCTCCACTAGTATAGAAAAAAGTCACGAAATATTTCAGTTGGAATCTTGAGGAGCAACACCCAACTATCACATCCCATTGTCTAGCTACTATGTTGACGGTCGCAAAGGAAATCTACATTTTATGTAGAGGTCGATTTTTTTGTTTCGTATCTCATGAAAATATTAGGTCCAAACAAAGAACAATATACAGTATAAAGGAAATCATATGTTCCGAGAGAAACTTACATTCATGTTGATGAGGAAGATGATGTAAAATTGAAGGAAAAAAAACTAACAGGGATCAGAAGATTCAGAGGCCGTATAAAGTATTTTTTATACGCCTAGGTGTATGTCGTTTCTATAACTTGTGTCAGAGAGTAACTTGTATGAATTCCTTGTAAAAGTATTATCCGCCGTTGCAAACTCCGGCAAGACGGAAGAAGAAGACGAAGAAGAAGAAAGGAAAAAAAGCCGAGTGGGAGAGCTCTGCTCAATTTTCCGAAATCGGTCCAGGAGCGACAACAAGAACTTGTCACAGTCACTTTACTCAATACCTTTCCCTAGTCCTCGTTGTCGTCACTTACAAAGTTCTCCAAGTGAAGGAATTTTGTTTTATTTACTAACTTGAAAGCGGCGATCAAAAGTCAAAAAAAGTATTACTCAGTCTCACACCGGGAACGCTTCACTAGAACACTTGTCAACTATATATTGTAGCTTTGGAGAAGGGAGAGTGTAGAAAAAAAAATTGTATTCGTATCCTAATAAGATAATTTAAGAACTTTTTTTCGGAACAAGTTGGAGAGAGTGGTTAAATATATTCGAACTGTTCACAACACAAGTTGAATATTTTTTGTTTGTATACTCGCGTTGAGAATGTAAAAATGTTTCCTGGGACAGTTGATCGTTTCACTGGGAGACATGGACAATCGTGTAATCAAAACTTGTTCGATGTTCGCTCGACGTCCGACGCTCGACCAACGCACTCGTGAAACACTGAGGTGAATGGGTAAAGGTATCGAGAGTAGTGTCTCGTCGTAATGAGGAGATGAGAAATGTGCGAGATAAAATTGAGTGTTTGAAAATTGTTTATTTATTTCACTGATGTCGACCAACTTTTGATGTTGGAGGTAATGAGTGGGTGATGTTGTCTGGTTGGACTGGCGATTATGAGTAGTATGACAGCGTGTGAGGAGCTCGTACAACTTTGTATAACCAGGTGAGTATAATGAATGATGATGATGATGAAGATGATGAGAGGTCAAAGTGTGGTAGCGGATTGTCTGTTTGTAGGCATTCGGTCACATGATGTATGTCTGCGATGAGGAGTTATGTTCCAAGTAGTTCTCTTGTAGTAGTCGTCGTCGTGTGTAAGTTGTACATGTGTCAGACTATGCTTACCTGTGTGTTGTCCATAATGTTTGGTTGGAGTTTGGAGGAGTTTTTGGAGTCGTTAGGACAAGCACTACCAGTGTTACTGTCGGGTCGAATGCTAATGGTGGTAACAAGCATTTGCAGGGTTTGGCCAATCATAATCATGTCTTGTGAACAATAACGTTGGGGAGCAAGGGGGATCGACTTTTTCTCTGGGGAACTTGAGTTTCGGTTAGATTTTTCTCCCCGCCAGCGGCGTCATAGTGGTTGGCTGAAAGTCGACCCGCCTCCTCTTCTTACTGATACATCGCGATGGTTATGCTCCTTTTGTTACACTCCCTTGTACAACCCATGTTTCTAGCCATCCCTCACTTACATGTCAATCAATAACACTTCTCTTATCGACTTACACATGATCTCCTCCTCATAAATCCTTCCAAAAACATACACCTCCACCCTCAAAAACACTTCCTTGCTTCCTTCACACCAAACACAACGTTCTTTAATGTTTATTTTCACCACTCGGACCAAGCGTACACACACGTACAGTCACAGGCTTGTTATTTAGGCATCACATTACTAGGGATCGAAAACACTTCCACTCCAAGCTCCACTCTCCAACAACCACTGGCCAAACTACCTCAGTCCACGAGCAGCCACGACATGCAACCACTCTACACACTACCTACCTACCTACCTACCTACCTACGTCCCACCTCACTACAAATTTACCAAAAACAACAAAACTCTTTATTCAAAACAAATCCATTACCAATGTACCTACCTACCTATCTATGTTTTTCCCGCATCAGGTAAACAGATGCATTTCAACTACACAACCGTCTTCTCATTTCATTCTAGTAGCAAATTAGAGATTAGGATTAGCCGACTGAAGAGACATTGTTATAAACTGTAATTTGTCCAAGACAGTCTCCCACCACGGACGCCTGGGAGACGCTCCAATCTGAAGACTGTCTTGGGATTTTCCTTAATTAAATTCAAAGGTGATCTGCTCCTTGACTTCATTGGAAATTAATTAATAATAAATTACAATTAAATATACCTACCTAATTAACACATCTAAAGTCAACATCTATTCTTGGCGCCGGGTTTCAATTGAGTATCAGAAATAATTAATAATAATACTTATATTTGTAGTGTGTTGTCTTTTCCATGTTAAATTCATTAATTTCCTTTCTGGTGGTAGGTAAATACAAAATTCAGGATAAAATCAAGACACAGACAGGTACAAACAAGACTTGCTTCTTTCGTTTGATGCGATCTTATAACTAATTAATTATTATTTGTTTTATAAAAGCTACAATTCAATGTTTGCAATAATATCAGGTCATAAGTGTACTATAGGAAAGTGTGATTAGAAAAGTGTCTGTTAAGCAATGACAGGTTTAAATTACCCATTCTATAAACCAGAATAAAAATATTTGTACAAAGGTAAGATACCTACTATAGGTAAACTTATTTTTATTATGTGTTAACATAGAGAATAAAATGGGAAAAAGGTTATTTATCACTTCAAGTATTGACCTAATTAATTAAATGGATAAATAAAAAAGCGTATCTTTCGATCCAATAGTATAATTATAGTTTATAGTTTATATTTTTTTATTTTCACAATTGTGAGTCTAATTAAAAGCAATCAATATTAAA
>JAAXYX010002671.1:0-16635 GCA_036851915.1 Ptenothrix huangshanensis
GTAAGAGATGAGTAAGAGATTCGCATGAGCTCAAAAAGAGATTGCAGCGGACTATTTTTGAGATTGGACTTCGGAGAGTGTACTTAATAGGCGAGGGAGGGGAAATATTAATTTCACTACATTGTTACACGTTAACTACTAGATGCCAAAAAGGCATATAGATAGTGAAAGATATACATGTATTAACTACTAATCCAAAGGTTGGGGGTTACTGAAATTATAAATGTGTATTAAAGTGGCTAGGACATTCCATGTTACATTTATGTCAGGTAGTACACATGTATAAGCGTGCTTTTGAGCATTAAGATATCTACACTCTCCCACGAGTTACATCTAAAACGCATCTTAAAGCCCAAAATCTTAATCACCGATTCATCATCTAAACGCGTTTCGATGCTGAATCCGTGATTAAGATTTTGGGTTTTATGATGGGTTTTAGATGTAACTGTGGGAGAGTGTACGCATTGAGTATTATCGCAACAAATGTAGTTTTTAATTGTGCAAACCAAGCCAATAAGTAAAACTAATCAAGTAAAATGGCGAAGCCATTCAGGTAGCAACACCAATGAATTCAATGCTTCGATGAGAGTATTTGTCCTTGAAGAATGGAATGAAATAGTAATAAACAGTCCCCTATTCTCTATCTATTTCTGACGCTGGATCTGGGCCCGTTTCGAATCTGATTGCAGGATCTGTCTAAAACATGAAATCGTCGGCGAAGAGGCAAAGTATAGGCTATCCAATTTTCGTGTGATGCAAAGCGACGTTCATCCAAAAATTCGTAGAAGTCAGCTGTCGCGTAGCCAGCAATTGTGGCGGACCCTTATTATATTACTGTAAATACGCGTCCCGAATCCCAAGATGTTCTAACAATTTTTATACCACGAAATTGATTTGAGGAATAAAGTATGGAGCCGGGAGTATCTGAGGGGAAACTGATAATTTTCTTAATTACGCCTCTTGCTTCTTACCATTCATGCCAAAAAATTCGTGCATGAATTTACTTGGAATTGTTTTTAACGATGTGATTAGAAGAGGCTAAATAAAATTAGGCCGTAAATACGAATCGATGACCTTAAGATTTGTAAACTGTCTCATCGTCAATGCAGTGACAATGTCGAACCTGATTTCATCAACATAATTCACTTAAAGAAAAAAAATTATGATAAAATAAAACAATACAAATGAATAATTCGTAAATCAAACATACGACAAGACAGTACGTTCTCTTGTAGATCAGCAAACACACCCTTGTATACTGACATCCAGGGCAATGAAAAGAAACGAATGGTACTACAGAGTAGCGGCACTGCCAAGGAATGAATATAAATTTATTACACAGAATATGGTTGTGAAGTTACCATAAGAAGAAAGTAAGACAAAATGAATCATTAGTAAAAAATTTCAAATAAATGCCTATTCGAATTAGTAACTCGATCGTAATCAATAACATGTGATTTCAGTATAAAAATACAGCAGTACAATCAGTACCAATCCACTACATATACGAACACAGCTGTCGAGATCATGTATGCTGCACTGGTCAGTTAGTAAAACATTGCAATTTATATGCTTAAAAAAGAATTTAATAAAAATGTAGTAGCCTTCCTTCTTCTATTTCATTGAGTAGCATGCGAACAATGGGTACAGAACTAGTTATACTAAAACAGTGACATGTCTTAATTGAATTTTATATTCCTGGTACCACTTGAAATGCCAAGTGTGCCCTTAAATGGGTAGGCAGTAGGAAGTAGGGAGACACGACACCTATGACTTTGGGTTGGTGGTGGGAGAGAAACCCCGTATTATTTCAAAGGAAATGAGTACCGTCCTAGTCTTAGGGTTTGGAAAGTTTTGTACAAGGTCCTTGGAACCCAAAACCCCGTACTCCTTGTTCAACTCAAGAGTCTTGTTGACTGAAGACTCCAAACTGCTTGGGTACCCCAAGACTCTTGGATTCGGTGCTTCAAAACACGTTGAGTGAACCCAAGACTTTACACATTTAACTGCTCATAAAAATAACTTTTATGATGCTTTTTGAAGCTTTTTTTTGTATTTTGATAATATACACCAAACTCGGCTATACAGTTAAACTTCGTTATAACGACACCTCAGGGGACCGATTTTTTCGGACGTTTTAGGGAGGTGACGTTATATACCCTATAACGTCCAATGACAGGTTCGCTGACAGGGAGGACATGTGCCGTCGTTATAGCGAAAATGACGTTATAACGGGGGCTAATTTTTTTAACAAAACGTATTCAAGTTTTGGGTCAAGGTCCCAAGAACCTTGGTGCCCGAGACGTAAAATTCCTTGGGTGACCCAAGAGTCTTGCCTTAGGTTTTTAAAAAGGTGTTGGGTCCGACCAAGACATTTTGGACTTAAAAGTTCGAATTCGATCTGAATCAAGCTTGGGAGAGCCCAAAATTTCTCAAAAAAAAACAATTTACACTTTTTGTACCGAAGCCAAAAGTCCTTTACAAAGTAATTTACAATACACAACTTAATTATTAGCAACTCTACATTGGACTATTTATTCACATATTATACTAGACTCCAAATTCGGCACCACGTACAACGTATTACGTAATGCAAAATGAAAGTTAAATTAGGTAACACCAACGAAATCTTGCTGCTAGTACAGGTTTTGCTATAACCTAGCAACAATGCCAACTTTGTTGACAATTACATTTAAAAAAAGTCTTTTAGTTGCAATACTGCTATTCCGTACCGACCCATTAGTATTAATGAAATTGGAATTGGGCGATGACGATGAATACCAAATAATTTTTAGTGTTCTCATAGTTACATACTAATTGGAATTTAATGGATGAATATCCAGCGTAGGTTCCAAACATAAAGATACAAATTAAAACGTAGAGTTGTATTTCTCAAGACAAGTAAAAGAGATCGCCAAAGGTTGATGCAAGTAATATAGGTACCAATGAACGGTACAATAAATCGATAGATATATCCACTAGATACCAATGAGTCCGTGCAGGAAAACGAGAAATTGTTAAAGCAAAGGTAGCAGTAGTAGCAAGATATTGCGGACTCTGACTATAACAAGTTACCTATGGAATACTTGTATCATCAAATAAGTACATAATTATATAATTACACACGAATAAATGGTACTGGATTTTATTTTTTACAGTAATAAAAATGAAAAACTTCTATACGAAAACATACATTTTTGCTAGAGTACGCATAAATTGAGATTTCCTTAAATACATTGCTTCGCGCTGAATTTCTTCGCTATTGTTAGCATTTAACTCCAGTAGACCCAGGAGTCTCACCTGCAATTAACATCAACGATTATATTAACAAAATAAGTTATAAGGGATGAATACATAATCTCAGTATAGGACATGAATAACACATTCGGTGAATAAACTTCCGAGATTATTTACAGTGCACAAAGTAGTCGTGAAACTAAGCATTCATCTTAGAATTAATCATTAAAAATTGGTTAAAAATGATGTATGAAGATAACCAAGCTAATCAATCTAGAAACTTCCTGGCGTCAATATTATCAAATAAATAAAATGCCCCCCCCCCAATATTTAATCTGTACACGTAGTCAGTCCTTTTATAACGAAATCATTTCTTCCGCTAGGTACAAATACAAGGAAGCAAACACTTACGGCTTCTTGGCGTTTCTTGGTTTCATTTCTTTTCGTATGAAGGTTCACTAAAAACTCCAAAATCGTTAAATCCCATATGAATCCATACAACGAGTCTGAAGAATCAAGTGTGATTTTCTCTTGAGCCATACCAAATGCAACTGTGTAATCCACTTCCGTCAAAAATTGGCACAATATCATCGCCTACGCAATAACACGAGAACGTTTATAATCGGTAACAGAATCCAAAATTCTACTTCATTTCAGAGGGTTGAAGAATTTTGTATTATTATAGCGAGAACTTTAAACAGTCCAGCTTTCATGGGCGGAAATGATAGACAACCTGAACTAGCTTAAAAAACTTGGCAAGTGAGATTTTTGCTCCAAAACAATACATGTAATTACAAATCGTGTACCAGTTAGACCAAATGCTGGGCGAACTTCATTAATAACTAATTTAACTAAAAGGGAAAAACCACTATATTATCTGTTTATTTACTTTTTATTTGTGAGTCAAAAAATACACACAACAAAAACTGAAAGAATGACTGAAGCAAGAGGTAGAAAGTTTCAAATTTTCAAAGCTTGCAATCGGGGTCCAGGACGAGCACAATATCTTTTCATGATAATTGACCCAGGCAATGATTTTTGGTTCAGGTAAAAAATAAATATGAAAAATACATTGTGCATACAAAACACGAAAACCTACCTGTGTGAAGCACTGTAGCCCTTCGCAGCATTTAATCATTTTACGAAAAACAGGATTGTCATTCCATTGTACGGAACTATGCTTTTCAAAGAAGTCAGTGCAGATTGCTAAATGTTCCAAGTAACACTTTAGCGCCAAGCCTGGATTTCCAGACGCTAAGTGAATGTCACCTAAGCATTTTAACCACAAGGTTTCCTCACCACGAATCAAAGCCCCGTTTAGTAAATGAAACAGAAAATCTTGTACTTGCACTATGTTTAATTTAGAACTTCCAGAGATCCGACTTTTAAGCTCCAACGATGAGCCTGTAGTAACGCTGAAACGAAACAATGTGTACATATATGCAAACTGAATAGTAGCTGAAGTTTTATACATTTATACGTTCAAAATTGCAGCTTAACCTTACTCATCTAGAATGTTGGGCCACACGTGTAGCCAATCTGTGTGAATCTGAACTGCTACGTCGTCCAGAATATGGTTATGCAGCCTTGACAATAGGGACACAAACACAGTAATCAGAGGTTGCGAACAAACTCGATCTAGTATCCACATTAATGATGACCGATTAGATAAAATTCCTTCTTTTCCAAGAGCCCGCTGAATTTTAATTCCCGTGGAGTTCATACAAACCGGAAGAACTAAGGACACACAAAAATGTTTATTGAAATAATACGGACATACACAACATTTTGGAACTTCCAATAGGTATATAATATACATATGGCCAGGTTACACAGTTAAACGCCCTGAATAGTCCGTAACATTAAGGTTATTCAGGATATACTTTACTCCATATAGACTAACAGTAAATGGATACAATATAGATCAGGCGAAATGAAAATGTTGTGCCTAAATAGTAAAGCCTAACTGAGCTTAACATATTTTATAAGTCATGTTGAATGTTTAGGTATGCTCCGGTAAAATAATGATGCTATATATTATAATACCAATATCAACTTTGGAAAGCACAACCATAGTAATGGAAACAAGGCGTTAGGATTTAAGCAAAGTAGTAGTTTAAGGTGAAGTAGTGTAAACGCATCTTACTGTAGAGTTAAATTAAAGTGCAAAGGCGCCTTTTAAACGCAAAAAATGACTTTCCTTAAGGAGGTAGCTAACAACTTAGTAATTAGGGTTTACCCTAGTTACATTCTAAATGCTGCTGAATGAACAAGAAAAAATACTGTATTTACGAATAACTTTTCATGACAAGTTATTAAAAACGTAGTCCATTGAAACAACTAAATTCTACCTTGGAATCATACTAATGAGTAAAAACTTCGTGTCGTTTAAGTTTAAAGGATAACTGCTGAGCAGGTTATTTGAATTCTGCTATTCATCTATCAAAAATAGAAATCCGTAAAATATTAGTGAAACTTCGTTATAACGACTCCTCACGGAGTCGATTTCTTTGGACATTATATAGGGAGGTGACGTTATAAACTATTACGTCCAGAGCCAGACGTTATAGGGTGACACCAGGGTGGCACAAGCATAAGTTATTCGTTGCATAAAACTACCTTTCTAAGCCATTACATACAATAGTCCAACTTTATGCCATTTTACGCAAGTACAGCATTATAATCTAACAAGCTCATTTTATTTGTAACTGTATATTTATATTTAATATGACAGCTTAAGGTACGTGCAAATCAAACATGCATGACGTTATAAAGTTTCCAATTTAAACGCTAATGAAACTGTGGGATAGGTTGCAGCACGACGGTATGGTGAGAATGTCGTTATAAAAAGTGACATTATAACCGCAAATTTAACATGGGAACAGGCATAGGCTTTTTGACGGGGACGGGCATATGTGTCGTTATAGGGAAAATGACGTTATATCGGCTGTAGTTAGAACGAAGTTTCACCGTTTCTAAAAGTATTTCACGCAATCACTTTTAAATAATCATCAAATTCTTTATTCAACACTTACCCGCTGCCCAGAATTCCCGATAAGAAGACGAAACATCCTTTTTCTCAGCCATGTCTTTGCAAACTCGAGCTAAAAGTCCCAGGAATTCCACGAACGGCCAGCTGTATACCAAAATTAAACATCAAATAACAAATTGAATTGCTTCAACGTTAATAACGGACAAACACATTGATTTTGCGACACAACATACAGAATCATATTCTGGAATGAACACGGGATGAACGATTCAATGCTTGGCTGTGGTGAATGCGCTAAATCCGTCTAAAAAGTACGTCTACGAAGGCTTTGCTCTGGCGTTATCTCTTCAACAGCGATATAAAAATATGCGAAAATTGACGTACCGCTTTTGATTTTCTTCAAAATTTGCCACAAATTTATACTCCCCCAAATTAATTAAAGCCATTAGCACATTCTCCAAAATTTCGGATCTAGGGTTAACTTCGGATGCAGGATCTTCCAGGAAACGAATGCATTCTTTACAACGCTCAATTAACTGAGTATGAGTTTCATGCGCAGTTGAGGACCAATTCATAATCATGTCCGAAATATCCACTAGTAAGATTTCCCATTTAAGCATTTGTCCAAGCTTACGTACGTTGTACTGAGCATAAACCCACGACGATCCAGTTCGTAGAGATTCTTCAAGTTCAACGTTGGCGATTTGCAACGCTTTGCGCGCTTGCATATAATTCTGAGAACACAAATCAAAACCACACGTGTTTACGGATTCATAAATTTAACAGTAATTGCGTGGACGGTTTAACTAAACATTTCTATTTAACTAATTATTAATTATTAGAAAAAATAGAAAAATATCTTCCAACTTTTATAGAGAAATACGAACTTGATTAAATAAATTAAGGCTATAATAGGTAATTATAAAAATATTAATTATTATACTGGTTCATTGCTGAATCTAAATTTACTACATTAATTGCACTATTACTAAACAATCTACTCTAAATGCCCATAAATATTAAACTCGAGAGTGTAAATTTCGGAGCTCCTAATACTCAACCACACACTATTCTTTCTTCCTAATCATTGTAATTCATTACTTGAATTTTCTCATTACATACATCCAGTGGTGGTGGTAAGAAGTAGAATAAAATGTAAAAAAGATTAGGCCGCAGAATTACATACTTGCAGGTTCAAATGCTGCCTAGATTTTGCGACTAAAATATGAACGTAATCTCGCAAAGCCCCAACAGGAATTTTTTCAGTTGCATGCTGTATAGGAACAGGCAGTTCCCACTCACTGAAGAGTTTTGAAACCGTTGAACACCCCATACTGAGGGTATTTAACCGAACAACAAGTTCTTTTAGCTCGAGAAAGTCATCGGTTTCCAGTAACTTCTTCTCACATGTAAACATTTCCAGCTGTTCTTGTCCCACTGCAAATACATATAGGTTACTTTAAATGTCAGTTATGCCATAAGTTCTGTGATTCTATAGGTACGTGTATGGTTCGTCCCCAAAACATTCGTCCCCTCGATATTCGTCCCCGACACATTCGTCCCCGTCTATCTTCGTCCCCAACTATATTCGTCCCCGACTGTATTTATCGAGGACGACTCACCTTAGGAAATTCCAACGTTCATTCCCACTACTAATTAACTTTTTAAAAGTAAATGGATAACGTTTATACCACTGAATTTGAATCAAAATCCTCAATCCACATCCTCTCTCAGTTTTGAATCTGTCATTCATTGCAGTATACCAGGGACGAGCTTAACATTATAGTTGCATTTGATTTACAACTGATCTATTTAACCTATTCACTGTGCTACAACAAGTCACCTGTCAGATAATAATAAAAAGTCACCAAAATTCCCTTGACAGCAAAGTTATTTGTAGACGAGATTTCAATTTTACACGCACTACTCCAATGCCTACTAGTCGATCAACCTTGACTCGAATGTAAATCCGTATTTATTTATTATTAATGATTTACATAAAAACAGCATTGAGTACACTACAAAAACGAAACAATTTTAAAAGTAAACACGATCTAAATCGCCCAAACCCAGATGCTATTAGTTTCAATACGGACCTATGCTCAACGCAATTTGGGTGCATCTTGAATTTATTAAAAATACATCTCGGGCTGATAGATGTACTCGAGTTGCACTGTTAATTTCTTTTTATGTGCACCAATGTACTTATAACGGATTTAAGATGCGCTGCAGATGCATCCAAACTGCGTTCTGAATGTGTCTGTAATTATAAGACAATCGAGTACATTTTGTGCCTCTCAGATAAGCCAATTTTTACAGTGTATATGACTACAAATTAGATAAAAACGAATTACTGGATTTATTGGATAAAACGAACTACTTATAACTAATTAGTTCATTTCAGTATAATACCGAGTGTTCTACATTATATTTCTACACACATATACTCATTCTTATCCATGGTATATGGCGGGCTTAGAGTTGTGTAGTTTTAAAAAAGTTAAGCTTAAATAAATAAGCTAGCAGATTAAAATTAGGTTTACTCCTACTAGATCATATTTAAAACCAATACAAAGGGAAGTCGTTCAGGGACGAATATAGGCGGGGACAAACATAGTCGGGGACGAATATCGAGGGTACGAATGTTTTGGGGATGAACCATGAACCAACCGATTTTATAAACAAAGCTACGAATCGTATATTCTTGCTGTTTGTATGCTGCAATTAAAATGAATAACCTGATGTAATGGAACTTTGATGAATCTTGTCTGCTTTATTCAGTATCATGATTTTGTCGTCTTCGTACTGAAGGTCTGGTATATCCACAACCGAAATCATACCACTGATTATATTTTCAGCATCTCCATCTTGCATACGTGCAATCATTGCACAAATTTTGGCCTGGTCTATTGTAGGTACCCGTACTTTCTGGTTTTCTACGTCCTGATCAAACGACGTTTTTATCCCGGTAGCTCTCAAGAAACCTTCGAGTTTATTTTTACTTATCTTTAGAAACGGGAAATTTTCTGTGGGAATACTTTGGGCCTTAAAATGTTCAACAGCTTCGTCTTTGCTCCCATCATAGAGAAGGTAAATAGCCAAATCAAGATGGATAATCGAAGTAAAGACTGAAGAATCGATTTCTGTTCCTTCTGACCAACATGGATCATCTGTTGAAAAGGTTTCTAAATTTGGAACTAGAACTCTTCCTGATTTAATCAGATTTTGCTGACCTAATACACCTTTCAAATAATCGATAGATGTCTTCGCATTGAGGGACTTAATTACAGGGTCAGTTGCTTGAACCAATTCCGGTTGTATTATCCTGAAAGAGAAAGAATGCAGCTGCAATAAACTGACACCATAATAGGTAATTTACGGCATAATTTAAAAAATTGTAAAATAATTAAAATTGTAAAATACGTTCATTTTAATTTAAACATTAAAGCAGTTACAGACACTTGCTTGTAGTCAGGTCGAATCGGCTCTAGCCGATTTAGCAAAGAAAGGTGTGTCTCGTTCAAGCGGTTAACTTGTAAGGGTTTATACTGCACTCGCGTGAAAGTGATTCATTATACATATTAACCTTTTTAGGTAATTAGAGATTATAGATCAATTTTCTAACTTCTGAACAATTACCGGCAATATTTTTTGCAAAGAGGACTATAAAGTGCACATTTAGACAAACTTTTTAAACAAATATAATTAACACAGTGTTAAATGGCGAAAGACGAGCACCGAGTGGTGAACAGCAAATGACCCATTATTTTTAAGAAAACTAGCAAATTGTGATTTATTTTACAGCGGTAGAACCTGCATAAATCCTGTAGATTTGACTTAATACTTTAATCATAATCAAAGCATCTTAAATCTAAATTGGGAAAAAAGTGAAAATTAAAGGTAGTTTCTGTCAAAACTTTCAAAACCTGTTTACAGGAATAGCTAACTTTTTTGACGCTGCAAAACTTTCATACACATTATTTTTTTCGTGGCTGTCAGAGAGTCAACAATGGTGTCACTGTTGCCACGGATTTTTCATGCTATAGCAGCGTTATAAAAGCTTGCTCAGTTATTTTTGCTTTAGCAAAACGTGCTATAGCCAAAGTAACAGTTATACAAAGGTATTGCAGACCCCTAGTGTAGTAATACTGGTCCTTAGATCTTTCTTAAGAAATTTATTTTTGTGGGGTCTTTACCAGTATTTCAGATCATGCAAGTCCGTATAATACTTAACGGAAATCAAGCTCAAAAAATACTTACATGGGGTTCATCGTTCGAACATTGGTTTGATAAACTTTATTTGTTTGTAAAGTTCGAAGTACCCATCTGTGGTAAAGGCACTTCAGGAATTCTGTACCAGAATCCGATTCGTTGGTCAAAGCCATTATATGATTCATCAGGGAATTTTGAATACCGATAGACAACCTGGAAAATGAAACGATGCACAATACAATTAAATGTGTAGCTTCTATAAAGTATATTTTCGCAGTTTGCGCCACCAGACCTTTCAAATGGTGTATCAAGCTTTACTGTTTTCTTTAACTGTTTTAAACATTGTAAATTATTTGACAATCGAGTTATGACCACCCGTAAGTAAAATAAACTGAATATAACATCACATAATTCCTTACCATGAACCAATTTCGATTGTAGGTAACTAATTATATTCTTTGTTGACATTTCAATACTTGCAAACACTGACGTCAAAACAGTTGGGGTACTGCGAGCAAATGCGCCGCCCCAGAATTGTATGCCTGCCGCAGGCTCTAGCATTATTTGTTGCTGTACAGTACGTAATTACATTTTTGTCCTCCATACCCGAAACGACAATAAAACGTTTCAGGGCAATTTAACATACACATAATTATGCAAAATTCAGGATATAACCAGTTGCGGTATGAAAGCAAGCATTTTCACACATTTAGGATCAGCGATTCACAAATCCTTCTACAACAAATGATGCTAAATGTGATGAGAAAACTGCTCGCGTGGACGTGGACATCTCTTATGTATAATAATTACCCCATTCGCTCTATGGGTGTTATGTTAAAATTACTATGGTGACGTAATGTTTCTGAAAAATACTCCCAGTAATTAAAAAAAACAAAAGTACAGGCGCATCTTCACTTCACTTTAACAACAAAGTGAAGGTAAAGTTTCTCTTTTGTGGCCATAGCAAGGATAAGTAAAACTCTGTTGCTATGGACACGAAGTAGAAACTTTACCTTAACTTGGCTGCTAAAGTGAAGTGTAGATGAGCCTTGCATTTCCTTTCAGCGACTGAGGTTTAACTCTATTCTACGAAATGTATTAAAAAACTCATTTGGAAACACAAGGTAGTCAAGGCGTCACGCAATAAGCTACATACTTTAAACTACAACTTTGTCTATAATGCTGTGTCACATAATAATTTTCATATTATTTCGAAATTCGAACATGGTTGAATTACTTACAAGGATAAGGTATCCAAATCCCAGTCCAAAAATGCAGCGGTTTGAATCGCCATTAAACTTAAAGCGCGATTTTTTCTACGTCGACTAGCTCTTAGAATCGTATCCGCGGATGGGACATCTGTGCCTTCGAGTGAAGTAGATTCGGGCCATTTTTCCGCATTGACAAGAAATTGAGATATTAAGGCAACTGGTGAAGGGTCTGAGTAATAGAAAACACGAAAATCAAGTGTCACTTGTTATACTATTATCTATCCCTTCAAAGCACATCATAGGACCTATAAAATTCTAAACCAATTTTAATTTTTATAGGGGTTATGATTTAAAATTTTACTGTTCACCCAAAAATGAGTTGTACCAAGAATTTTTAAACATCGGTGCATATGAATATGAAAGTACGTGCCTATTTTGAATTAAGGAAACGAAAAAAATAATTCTGAAACTTCGGCGGAGGGAGGGGATTTTACAGGGGGAACAAGGGATAATAAGCCAAAATTGAGCCGTAAATTTTGATTGCATTTGATTTTTTGTACAAGTATAAGTAGATTTTCACGAATGGCTTTGCGGATTTTAAAAACTTTGAAGAATGACACTTTGAAAAGCAGTAAAAATCTTTTCAATATTTTGAAAGCAGTTAAATTAAATTACAGCTACAACAACAGCATACATACCCCGGATGGGGAGACATTTAATCTAAATGGAGCAAATTTCAATTTATTAACGATACAAAGTTTGACTTTCTGACGTTTATAAGCTACTTCTAATGGCACATTCATTCAGGCGTGCATAACCCGGCTATGGAAAATGCATGCATACGATCGGCTACAGAAAAGAGACAAGATATTACTCTTTGCTCCCTGTAAAATCTCCCCACCCTTAGTTTCAAAATTAGTTTTTCGCCACCATAATTCAAAATCTAAAATAGGCTCAAACATATCGCTTTCGATCAATTTCTGTTTTCTGATGCATCTCATTTTTTAGTTAAACGATTGAAGCTAATATTATACGCATGTAGTACCAGATGCCTTGATTTTAAACGAATGGAATATAATCCTCGAAAAGCGAATGATTAACAATATAAGCGGTAAACCCGATGCTGTGTGCTTTTTAAAGTTCTTTAGTGGAATAGTGGAATAGTGTTTTTTTAATGCATTTTTATTTTTATTTTGCATTTTTTAAACAGATTTTTTGTTATTTTTTTGAATTTCTGTTTACCTGGTATATGGACATTTAAATTCGAATATTACCTTGACAATTATCATTTTTGCAGCAAAAACCTATTAAAAAAGCATGATTCCACTATTCTACTATAGAACTAAAAAAAGCACAGAGCATCGGGTTTTCCGCTACAGTTAACAGTTAACGCTACAGGTACAAGTAATAGGTAAGCGGAAATCTGCCCATGGAAAGCTAGTTTTACTGGTTGGTTCGATGTAACAGTAAAAAAGTAATATTTGTCATGGTGCATGGTTACCTTTACCACACCGAAACTAAAAGACTAAAACCCAGGTACACGCGATGACATTCTGACAGTCGGTCCAGATTGAACCTAGATAATGTCAAATGTTGCATCTCCATGGCAATTTTAACCAAACTGTCGTTTTATCGTTTATTTATCACAAAACTAACTTTCATCAGATTTCCCGCTCTAATGTTATTACTTCTTACCAGAACTAGTTGACTGAAGGTGTTGAACTAATAGTTTTCTGTTCAGCAAAAAGTCTATCCAAGATGTTTTTGAAGCACTTGAGCTGTTGGTACAACCAATGCTGACAGGGTCCATTTTACTCATCATTTCTTCTGTTTGAACAAAAAATATATCTTTCAGTCCTACCGTAATACCAACACCAAAAATAGAATAATTTGTTCTTCCAACATCAGTTGGATAACCGACCTTACGCAGTTAAAGAAATCAATTATTAATGATATTTATCACCACCGAGACCGACAGAAGAACTACACAAAAGTGAATGAGAATGATAATGAAATGAAAGATTCGGTAAAAGACAACAGTTTATACTTGCCGCCCGTCACTGCCTCCGCCACAGTACATCGCATGGTAATTATTATGCATGCATTGTCTATGTTGTTGAAATTAACAATTTCAATTTTCGAATATTTAAGTTTTAAGAAGGAAAATTTCTGGAAAAGGTTTTAAGTTGAATGCAGGATAATACCTGCAGTTTTAAGTTAACTGCAGGTATTAGCACCTGCAGTTAAAAATGAAACTGAAACGACTCTTTCGCAGTTGGAATGGAACAGAACAGGGGTGACGAAAGAAAGGCTTTGAGATGGGGGAGAGTATAGCGTATAGCCCCACATGTCTCTCAAGAATGCCTGGGTATCCGCGAATCCGCGTCAGCGTCAGCACATAAGATACGATTCTGTATTATTCTGTTATTAATTCTTAATTATTAGTCTTAGATTCTGTGCCTTTTTTATTCTTTTTGTTGCGTCCCTTGTATCTGTCCAACTTTCAGACCAGTCTTGTTGATAGATTGATGTTGATTGTTGATTCTTTCCCTAGAGAGAACCCTGAGATCCGGGATCCAGCACAATTGACATTAACCGGACGTTGGATCACGTCATATTCTATTGAGCTGCTCCGTTCTTGAATTATAGTTATTCATACATCTAGGTTGAAATGTGTACTAATTTCCTTTCAAAAAGTGTCCAAGGATCATCCTCGCGTTCCTATATGCCTGTATGATTTGAGATTTGTGATAATTGACAATTAGTTCAGGCGTCTCTATCGAGAAAAACTCGGTATATACATGCAGACTTTGATAGCAAAACACATCTAACCGAAGTGATTCCTCGTCTTGTTCCCAAAGAGCCTACACCTACTTGACGATGAGATTTATACATACCAAAATATGACGAATAAATAATAATAATATCACCTTTCTAATGCTGCCTTGTTTAGCCCAACCTTAGCATATTCCGGTACCAACTGTAATGTGTAGCTACGAAATCATAGCGATCAACGCTCCAAGTGACCATGACACTAATCTACAGTAGTTAAAATTTTACCCCATGATTAAATTTTAATGTATGTTGGAGTGACAGTACTATACAGGTTAACCTGATTTTTCACACAAGTTCAGTTTCTGGTTGTACGAGTTAAGCAATCACCAGCTTAAAGAATCATTAGGAGAGCAGATTCAATCATTAACCTCTTAACGTATCCATCCACACACGCCTGCAAAAAGCAACTTCCCTGGAAAGGAGAACGAGTAGCAAACGGTTGCGTAAGGGCCTACTGCAAATTCATTAGTAACAACAAATGTGCAGACTGCACGCGTTTGGTTGAATTGGCAGGTATTTTTATTGGTAATTATTCCTTTTGCACAAAACTGGATTTGCAAAATTGAGATTTCTTAAAAGCCCCTGTCCCTAATTGAATCAGGTAGGTAAGTTGAGGAGTTAGCAATCACTAGTGACAAAACACGAACTATTTGCTGTGTTATTTTGATTAGTTGCACATTTGGCTGCAAGACGATATAATCAAGACAACACAATGAATACGTTTTCAAGCGCCCCACCACAAATAGTTTCTCTTTCGAATTCAATTACACTTACCATGAAACGCTATGATAAGCTGCTACGCTGGTACATTTAACATTTTCATTCTCATACTGTTCATCCCAACCAGTTCCGAAGGCAAACCCATTCTACTCTTACATATTTTTCAATATTATATTGCATTTTGAGGCAACATTTTTATAAAGGTCAAAGTTCCGGCTTTAACTTGGCAACGAATTATAGACGTTATTATAAATATACTTTTATCAACGTCACTACTGTTTCAAACAATGCTGTTTAACTAGTAATCTTTCCCTTGATTCTTCATAATTTTAACTTGGTTAATCATTCTCGATAGGCTCAGACAGCCATGCAAATAATATTCATGACTTTGTAAGTCTTTATACGGAATTATCCTGTTATATGATAGGTTATCTTACAGTTACGTTCAATTAACTGGAATTTGTAATTATTCATGGAAACGATTAGTTTCAGGTCATTATTTTACTGCGTTTAAATTAAAAATAAAATTTATTACGTTTATTGATTCGCACTTTTTACACGAGAAAGTGGACTAATCTGTGGATAACGGATTAGCGAGGTCGGTGTAGGGATCACATTTGGAAAAATAATCCGCAATTCGGTCAATGCCGTCCTAGCGGTCCTAATCAACTTCCAAAGTATATTTGCGATATCAATATACGAAGTATCCTTTATTCATACGATATATATGATAACGGAGAACATTGTAATGAAAATTATAGTCCGCAAACGAGTCGTAAACTGCGGACAATTCGTAATTAATTCAATTGTAGGTGAGAGAGAACAACCATACCTACGAACCCTGCATCAATTATTTTAAAAACGGTTATAATCTTCAAAATAATGAAGTTATTGCTCTGTATGATGGAGCTAGAAGAACGATTACAAAATTTTTCAAAATATTTGATGTTAGAATTAAAATACCTTATGGAATCATTCACAAATTAATTTATGCAATCTGGGGATCAACATAAATCTATAATCATCATCTCAAGGTGGTAAAAGACTCCTGAATTTTTTTGGCAGCACATGAACGGAGCTCCACATTCGACTGAAATTTGTACGTAATTGTAGCTTGTTAAATTCCCTATCTTTTATAAACAATGACCTTTATATCTACTACGCATAAGATACGTTGAATTCGATTCAAACAACGAAAGAATAAAAAAAGGAGTGAAATGATTTGTTTCGATCACTATTTAAAAGGACTTAGACACCACAGTTTAGGAAGGCATGTTTAACAACATATTCAAAATTGTATGACGAATCTTGTCGTAATATTCATTTTGACATACCTGTCGTACTTTATGAACTGCTAATATATATATACAGTGAAATCTCGTTATAACGACACCCGATATAACGTCAATTTCCATATAACGACAGCAC
>JAAXYX010002672.1:0-16623 GCA_036851915.1 Ptenothrix huangshanensis
AACTCTGAGTATGTAATTGAATTGAATTTTCTATTTGTAATTAATTGATGGACGACGGAAGGGAAGTTGATTGTGATTGCTGAGGATTTAACTCGGAGTTGGATTTGATTTTCAAACAGAGTATCATCATCGTGTGAAATGATGTTGGTCTTAGTTAGTACGTACCTACTACATACACTTACAGCTAATAATAGTAATCGTGGTGGTCGATGGTGATGGTAGTAAGTAGTAGTATTGCAAGTATTGTCTAGGTTAGGTGCTGTACGTTGCCAATTAAAGATTATCTGCAGATTATGATTATACAACTACATACAAATATTAGTGGAACCCATGAGAAGTTGCTCGTCTGTAGTTGTTACTGGTTCTTGTTAGTTTTGAACGAACTAGTCTAACGGGTTTAATTTGGTTGAGACAAAAGAAGGATAAGGGATACCTATATTAAGATATATTTATTATGAAGCGGAATAAGTGACAGAAGTAGCCGTATCTGTACAGGATGAGATTATAAAGACAAGTCTTACATCCTTTTGGATGTGCTACATTAGATCAGTCTAAAAATCGAATAGGAAATACAACAATACTATATACGATTGTGCTTGTCTTCTAAAACTGCTCAACTGACTTGACTTGTCTTTCCCTATAGAGTTGAGTCTCGTCTCAACCTCAGCTCAAACTCAGTCCCAGTCTCAGTTGATCTTGATCTTGGTCTTGGTCTTGCCTTGGCTTGGGTTTGATCGTGATCTTGATGTTGATGTTGATTTCAATTTTGATTTTGACGTCGAGCTAGTATGAAGTTGCAAAGAGTTGTTTCGTATTTCCTTTACCCTCGAGGGCATGACTTAAGTGTACGTATTTTCGACAAAACATTCTGATACATTTACATATAAACAGTGGGTATCCTAGCAAACTGCAGGTAATCAATGTATGAGCAAGGCATGGCATGGCAAAGTAAGGTAAGGCAAGGCAATGAACAGGTAAACCTCACCTACCTGTGCTCTCCTTCCCCCACTTTTACGTCTTAACTTCCCATTCCATTCCCGAACCTGGCCAGGTGGAATTACTCACTGTGGACGAGAGAAGGAAAAACCTATCCCCGGGGTAAAGTAGGATTCAAAGCAACACAAAATGATCAAACCTTACAAAAAAGCCGCAACCACAGCACACTTCTTTCTATATCCACTATGTGTATTATGCTATCCAATCCACTATATTATACCTATGTAAGGTCGGCAGGAACTTTTCCTTCCACCTATTTATACACTGTAGGTGAAGAGGCAAAATATAGCCTATCCAATCCCATTTAAACGCTATGTTTCGGGTATCCATAATTTCGTAATAGCAATCCGTCGCATATCGAATTTTGGAATGTGATTGAGCGACAGGGACAGATTGCTATTAAGCGTTTGTGGATTACAGATATTGTGTTTATAAATTGAATTAGGTGAGCGACATATTGCCTCTTCACCGACAACGTTGTGTTGTGGTTGGTATCTTGACTTTTGCTTAGTTACTTGAGTCTAGTTTGGCTTCTCCCATCCTGCACATGGCATTGTAGAGCATGGTGTGGTTCTCAAGAATCATAAGCTGCTATGTAATCTTAGCAAAGATAACGGTAAGAAAAAGACAATGCTGAGAACAGTATACGGATGGACTAAACTTTACACGTATAGATACGTCAGAAAGGATCAGAAAGAAGCAGTGGAAGGGTTTAAAATAGTCATTATACGATCCAGATTTCCAGATAGCTGAATTTTCTTTAAGAGCAACTGGCTAGGTAGTGGTAGTATGATGTATTATAATTTATAATGAAGTTCTTTTACAATATCTTCGATTTACGTAATGGGGTATGAAGTGTTTGCTGGAAATAATTGCTATGTTTAAAATAGTGTTATGCTGATGTATGGGCCAGGGCGAAGGACAGTCATTAAATGGCACGTGGATGGGAAGATGCAGTAGTAGGAAATGATACAGAAATAAAATGACTGGAGAAAGCCATATATGATTTTTTTTGGGCGTATTTATTTCAAAGATAAATCATATGTTCCCACATAAAACTGACACGGTGAAAACGTCCATATTTTATCCAAGCATATGATTTGAAAAATGGATAGTTTACTTCTTCTTGGACACACCGACGGTACGTCCTCGTCTGCCGGTAGTCTTGGTGTGTTGACCACGAACTCGGAGACCCCAGTAATGACGAAGACCACGATGGGCACGGATCTTCTTCAAACGCTCCAAATCTTCACGCAATTTGGTTTCCAAGTTATTTGAGATAATCTACACAAAAGAAACGTCAAATTAGCGAACGTTTAATATTTTACTTTAAATACTTTTTTTACGTTCTTCTTGTTCCACAATCGCTCATTATTTAAAATCACAATTTATATTATTCCATGTTGGATTCAACAGATACAGATATAATAAGGAAATTAGATATAAAATTAAAAAAATTAAAGGATAATAAATGGAGACTTACTTGACTGTATTTACCGTCCTTAATATCCTTTTGTCTGTTAAGGAACCAGTCAGGGATCTTGTATTGACGAGGATTACTCATGATGGTAATAACCTTCTCTACTTCTTCTTCGGACAGTTCTCCGGCTCTCTTGGTTAAATCAATATCGGCTTTCTTCAGGACAAGATTTGAATACCGACGTCCCACTCCCTTAATGGCTGTCATGGCAAACATGATCTTTGTCTTACCATCGATGTTCGTGTTCATGACACGAAGAATGTGCTGAAACTTCTCTGGTATCACCAACGACTAGATCAAAGAAAATTTGAAAGAAATTAAATTTGGAAATTCAAGTTTTGATTCGTTAATACATACCACAGTAAATCAGAATTACTAACTCGAAACTCGAAAGCAAACAACAACCGTAGTCAGTTAGGTCAGAGTCAGAAGTCTATCGCCTATTAAGACATTCAATATCATTACAATCTTCGTCGCCTCCCCTCCCCCTCCAAAAAATTTACTTAACAACTATCACATCCCATCCCAATACAACTGCATCGTATGTAGTCTAATTTACATCCCATATTCCATCAAACATTTTTCACATTTCAGTATTAAATATTTACTAACAATAATGAGCTAACCGCTCCTAGCCCGATTCGCAGCATAACCGCCTTGTGTTCTCTGTTTTAGCTAAAGAAGACTTGTGCATTAATTATTCTACGTTTTGTCGTCTTTTTTTATTAAAGCTTTACAAACAAATCAGACTGCTTTTTGCATCGCTGCCTTGTGTTCTCTGTGTTAGCCATAGACTAGACATGTGCATTAATTATTCTGCGTTTTCTAAAGACTATTGTAGTTAAAGCTTCTATGCCGCTCTTCCAAAGTACTTCAAAGTTTCTCCACTTTAAAGCTTAGGTTTTCAGCACCTACGGTGAGGCTGGCTGGCTTCTCCGTCACCAGATCTAACCTAAGCTTTCACCGCCGGCACTACCCCTTCCTTACTGGGGGCACCCTCCCCCATCCAGCTGCCTAACCTACCCTTAAATGAGCAAACCTCACGTACTTGACTGATTGAAAGGAATCCTACACTCTAAGACATGGTATGTGGACATGGGAAAAATCGATTCCTAATTTTCGATGAAACGAGCAAAAATGCGAAACAGCACTTCCAACTTCATTCCACCTGTTTCTTGCATCCTTGTGTTGTGTTCTCTGTGTTTCTAAAATAATTGGCTTTAGCTTAAATATTTCTGCGTTTTACGAAGTCATTTTTTGCATGCTGTCCCTTCTTCTATGTTTCAACGCATCAAATTAGTCGCCTTTATACATTAGTATACACTAATAATATGTTCCAGTAAACTACAATCTCAAAGCTGAATTTTAATTCTTCTACAGAACAATACGTTTGAACTATAATGTAATTCATTCAACAGCATAACCGCTAATGAGCCACCACACCGCTGCCATTACCACGAGTAAAAGGAGAAATGTTTCTTTCAAAATAATCCTTAAACGTATCCTTAAAATCTATATCAGAAAATAACTGCGTATTAGTAGTGAACAATTTTGTAAAAAGTGCTTACCATTTTGTTTCCAAATTTGCTAGGACCTTTGTTGAAAAAATGAAATATTCGATGAACTTCCACTCGTCGTGATGTTCACTCTACAATCCAGCCATTTAGTGTGGAAGATGACTGCGAGGTCCTACCTTATGCTGCACGCCGGGCTTTCACTGCACTTCATACACCAAGTCGGCTGTAGATGGCACAAACGTTCGTTTTTCGAAACAACTTTTGTTTATTCAGTTTTTCTGACGGAAATTTGTGGGAAATTTCGAAATTACAAATCTAGGTAGCATTAATGTAATAGTGCCCGACCCCAGGCCAGTGCACTATGGGGCACATATTCTTTCGGGTGGCCAAAAATCAAAATAGGTTTTCAAACTACAAATTATGGTTCTGTGGCATAAGAATAATAATATTCATTCTTATGATGGTCATTTTTTTCAACAGATGTAAAATCAACCAATTTGGAGCTCATTTTTGACGTTGTTTTGAACATTTCAGATTCTTATGAATTTTACACTAGGTGGTACCTAAAGAGCTCTGCAAAATAGAGTACGTCAGATAGTGTGCTCAAAAAGTATCAAGTAAGTTTATGCGCATCAAATTTCTTCCATTTAATTAGCATTGCAATTTTTTTCTAACTCAACTTTTGAGCTTCACAGCGCAGCAGTGAAGGTCCTACAACAAAATTTTATTAATTTTGAGATCTTCGAGGGTTTTGCTTTCGTAACTAAAAACTGAAACAGCAAAGTCGATTTTTGGCCGTCGAAGTGTCAGTCTGCTCCATGGTGCCATGTTCAGTGTACATCAAAGTACTAATACGATTACTAAATACTAGTACATGTTCATCTGCTGCGTTATAGTTTCTGGGTAGGTACTTATTGTCTTTGCTCTTTGCAACGTCTGTTAGTTTTAGTGGACAGTTAATTTACCAAGGAAAAAGAACACTTTGCTACGGGTGTTCGTACAGACAGTTCCCGTGTTCTTGATCCATACTGCGTAATCTTCGTCATAGGCCATAGCATTAGGTACCTTCATAAGTACGTAACTACACAAACTGTTTGTCTAATAATTACTACACATTCTGTGGGATCGCATCGCATGTTTTACTAATCTACGATCAAACCACGACCGAGCTCGAAAAAATTGACTTATAAAGCCAAACGTAAACGTTGGGAGAACAAAGTTTAATTTTGTAGGAATCGCAATAGGAATGTGAATAGGAATAGGGTACCAAGTACCATGTCTCGTGATACTATTCTATTTGCTTCCGCTGACTGACATGATCAGGAACAGAATCAGGATCAGGATCATGAATCACTAAACTAAATTATATACGCAGTGCAAACACCACACTTTTATTACTATTACTATCAGCTATCATCATCATCACATCACACAGCACAGCCACAGCTGACTGAGCTGACAGCACACTTGGCAATTGGAATTTTAATCCACCACGTTAGGATAGGAAACTATTTACCATTTACTCTACTATATTTTTTACGTAGCTTTTATAATTTTTAATTTTTGTACCGTGTCACAGTGTGCAGTGTATAGTAATAGCTATTAAATAATAATTGATAATTTCCAAATTACACATAAAGTTATAAGTTTACAGAGGGCTTCAAGATACATGCAACATACATAGAAGGTATAGGCAGGACGAGTACCACACTTTTTTCACTGACTGATTGTAATTTTATTATTTGATTGTATTGTACTGCATTGCATTCTAGTGATAGTCGTGTTATATTTTTAGTACATGTATGTATTGTAGTAGCTCATTACAATCGACATCGACAGTCATTTTATCGAGTTTCATTTCCTTTCTTTGTTTGTCTAATTTTATATTTGAGAAACATTCAACATTGTACTGAGTTTGGAGTTTGTCATTTGTAGGAGTTGACAGAGTTGAAGTAGAATTAAAATTGTGTACCTTTGGACAGTCACAGTAGAAAGTCAGTCAGTTTACAGACAGTGAACAGTTGTGAGGAAGACAAGAAAGAAGAAGTAGACGTGTGAAGAAAAAGAAACTGGAGACTGATACAGAGACATGCTGAAGCTGATGCTGATCACATTTTAGTTACCAATCAATCATGTTGACGGAACAGGAGCTGGAACTATTTAATAGTGATGGCAAGTATCGCAGGTATGCGGTGGGAAAGTTACTTTGACTTTTTAATGTGCTTGGTGTGGTGTCTAGTTTGGTTGTAGTGTCTAGTTCATTGGCCTTGAGGAGGATGTAGGATTAAACATTTAACCAGCCACAGAATTAATTTCACAGAGTATGTATTTTGTTTGTTAAATTACACTCTTTGCAGTTATACCAATGGAATTGACAAAGCTCTGAAGAATTTTGAGTACAGTTCAGAATGGCCGGATTTGATAAGCGCACTTGGAAAGCTTTCAAAGGTAAGTTTGGAGTAGGAAAATGCGTTAGTTTTTGTGTTAATTGGTTTATGAGTTAATTGATGGATGATGCTGAGCAGTTTCAATTATCACCATGTTTACTATCCATGGTTTTCCGTGATCATCGTTCGATGAGTTATGTGCATGAGTAATTCATTGAATGATGAGGAAGATGCAATTTAAAATTGAAATGTATCATTACGTATGTTGTATTTATTGGCATAATTGCAGGTGATTTCAACTCACTCGACGAAATACAAATCTATCCCGAAGACACTAATAATATCGAAACGTTTAGCACAATGTCTTCATCCCTCCCTTCCTTCCGGAGTTCACATCAAGACTCTGGAAGTGTACGACTTAATTTTCAAATGCCTGTGTGGAAACACAATTAATATATTTATATATTCTACGGGTCTGTTTCCACTTCTTCAGTATGCAGGCATAAGTGTACGTCCGATGATTCTCAAAATTTATGAGGATCATTTTTTACAACTGGGAGAAAGTTTAGAGTCCATTCTGGATGGATTACTTATAGGACTTTTAAATGGGATGGAGGACGGGAGTGATGTTTATGAAAGGTGAATACTAAGAATAAATTAATTAATAATTCATAATTTATGTAGCTAGTATCAAGTTTCAGCAGGATCATTGTTCAATGAGGAATGGTTTTTTTTTAGATCAACTGCACTTTTAACATCTCTCAAAGCTGCAGTGACGCCTGCGAAGTTCTATCCTAAATTATGGTCATCTATGATCGTTAATACTACCAGACTGCCCGCTATAAACTATATGATTACTGACGCGTATGTTCCTACAAATCCCAAGGAAATCTTATCAGAACTGCTGAATTGTTTAAATGACACGAATATACTGGTTCAGCGGTCTACATTGGAATTACTGAATACTTGGAACATGAAGGATTGGCCTTTAGATGCGAGGATAGAGGTGCTAGCAGGATCGATGGGGACGCTATTGAGAAGAGATGTTAGTTTAAATCGAAGATTTTTCTCCATGATCAAAGACGAGGATTGGATTGTCGTTGATGTAAGAAAATTGAAATATTGTTTGTAATTTCGTAGGACCTATTAAATTTTTATTGTACGGAAACAAGTGTATTAAAAATTAATACTATTGATTGACTAAATGAGTGTGAAAGTCATGTATAATTGGTGAGAATAACATGTCAATCAGTGACTTGGCAGTAATCCAATATTTCTAATTTATGTTTTAAGGCGACGAAAAAAATTCTCTCCTACCACCCCGATAAATTTCGTATAATCATGATGTTATTTGACAAGCCGGAAGTAAGCTGTAAAATTATGGACGCAATTCTCATCGATGTTATTAGGTAATTATTATAGTGGCTTAATGCTCAATGCTTACCATTTGTGATAAACTCGTGTCATGAAGTTCGAATTTCTTGAATTCGATATTATATTTCGTTTTTCCTTGTAATTTGTGTATGGTAATTCATCATGGGTGATTTGATCTGTCTTATATCGTATCTTATTCGTTGGTGACTGCCCGTCACACGATTGCGTCATAAATATTTATCTATATCTTATGCCAAGAATCAATATTAGGCAAAAAATATAAATTCATGGAATATTTTAATTTATTATCCTAGAGCTCTCCATCTACACAAGGAAAACGAAGTTATGCAAATGTTTATAACAAACTTGGAGCCTAATTACATAATCGGCTATTTATCCGAGCAAGAAATCACTGAAGAACTAAGTCAACTAATCCATTACATCTACAAGCACATAAACAACGGTGATTTCAGTCCCCTCATTTTAAAACTGATAGAGCCGACAGAGTATAAATTGAAACTTGGAATCTCCCTTTTGGCCCATTGTCAAAGTCAGAATCATCAGAATCAATCTCAGTGTCAACTGAAGGAAGAGAAGATTATTCGGGAAAAATTATTTTCAATGTACAGTTCCATTATTGAATACGATCACATTGAGTTCCGTGAGACGGCAGAGTTTGAGTATAAATTTGTCATGGATCCGGATCAGGATTTGGATCAATCGGATGAGATACAGCCAACTACACCTTCTAATGTAACCATTTGCGTTCATGGCGCTGATGAAGACGACGATGAAATTTGTAATGAAAAAACTGACAATGATCGAGAAAAGGAAGAGGTAAGAGCTGAGAAGGATACGAACAAAAACTGCGAAGACAGAACTGTGATGGAGCCCAATGTTTCATTAGTTGAAAATGATGGGGATAGCAATAATGACAAGCCAATGCCAATGCAAAAGTTGTCGGGAGATGCCGTGGATAATATGAGTAGCATGACTGATTGTATAAAAGAAAACTTCACTGAATCCGATACTAATGACAGAGACAAGAATGAAGGGCTTGTAATGTCATCATTGGAGAAGGAAGAACCGCTAACAAATTATTATTCCTTGAACGAGAGTCTAGCTTGTGATAGTGTTCTCAGTTGCAACCACCATTTTGGTTTAAATCCTTCGCAACCTTCCTCAGTTGAACGTGAGCCCATGGGTACTGACTATGAGAAGGATTTCCATGCATCCGCCTACTATGACTTTTATAAAACGAATCTAATTCAAGATCAAGATCTGATGGAGAGCAAGAAAGGGAATGGCTGTGACGGCGACAGTAATAGTAACGATGGTCTTATCAATGTTCATGTCAATGAGGCCGAGCTAACGAGTAGCGGAGTAACCAACTCTAAGACTAAAAATGCAAAATCTTCTTTTCCAACTACCCCGACTACTCCCACGCCAACTGTGATAATTGGACAGAGTGATGATGTTGGTGTGCTACCTGAACTCCCAAATGGAATTATCGGCAAGTCCAAGTCAGAGTCCAGTAAAGTTTTCAATCATTTCTCCTCTGATTCATCGGATTCCTCGGGTTCCTCTGATGGGGACAATGATACTGGGGAGAGCAAGAACGAAAGTGAGTCGTCGGATGATCTGAGTGGTAAAGTTGCGGATATTTTGGATGATCTGAATGATCACTTGGACAAAATTACCAGTTTAGACGAAAGCAATTATGGCAATTATATGGTGAATGATGACAATGCAAATCAGGAGCTGATCGATGAACTGGAAAGACTAAGAGGGGAAAGTCATGACTATGGAAGTTGGACAACGACAGCAGCTAGTGATTTGAGTAGGAGTGGGAAAGGAAATGATGATGGTCAGGATGAGGATGAAAGTGAAAGACCGGGCAGTGCCAGCACATTACTTTATGAAAGTTTCAATCATACTTTGAGTGACAGTCCTGGAAAAGGAGATGATTATGAACAGGGGAGTTCACTCAGCAAATCACTATTTATAGAAGATAAAGAGAAACAAGGGACAAAATTGAAGGTTGGAGGTCCCAGGACACCATCAGTGGCCAAGAGTAGTGAGAGTGAGGACAGCTGCACGAGCAGCAATGGCTGCACAAATTCAGAAGACAAACTGAAATCCATCCTTCATAAATTAATTCCAAACATCGTGACTGCCCCTGTGGACACCATCGATCCGTGGTTGTCCAGTCTTCTCACCTCATGCTATGCCCCAAACGTCACGGACTCGAAGCAACAAGCGCTAAATTCATTCCTTTCAATAATTCCCTACATTCCAATGAAGAAACTTAGAAAGCATCAAGTCGTGACGAGGATAATCGAGTCCCTATGGTCGGACAAGAATTATGACACCCTTGCCAAATTTTTGATCCATTTCCCCGAAATGGAGTCCTTGATCGTCATCAAATTGAATAAGTACGAGGAAATCTGCAATTTTCAAGAATTTATTCTTTCCAACACCAATAATTCGATGGATAATTGCATTCTGAAGTTAATTGATAATCTGGATTGTGATAATAACTTGATAATTCATGCCAGTCACAATTGTTTAAATGAAGTAGTCAATAAGTTTAGTTATGTCATTGTGGATCCGCTGATTATTAATCTGTTGGATAAGTCGACGAGGAGACACTACACGGAATACAAATCCAATTCAACTCCGGATCTGAGAGGAAATGAGTTGATGCACTTGAGTACTTCTTCAATGCCGAATGCGAGTAAATTCATTCATAGGTCCACCGGCAATCTGAGTCACTGTGATAGTCAAATCAATATCCTCATTTATAATAACGTCTATGATAATCGACGCATTAAATTTATTCTCGATAAGCTAAGTAAGATGTTCAAGTTCCCCGAGTTCATTATGAAATTGTGCATAGTCAATTTGAGCGAGAGCCCTAGGTTCAGATTGATATGCAAATTAATTGGACAGCTATATTATTTTAACAATTACAACTGTAACTACATTCATATTATTATCTGCTGCTTGATTAATTACATCACCAGCTTCTATCACGAGGAGGTTGGTTTGGAGGATGTTCATGGCAATTTGGAAATTCAGGTATGAAAATCGTTTACCTATGTATTTGTCTATATTTATCAACCTGCTGACATTTCCCATAATTACCTACCTCATTTATAGCGATCTTTCTATTTTATGAAATACTGTTTACTGTGATGCAGGTGACAGCGTGTTCGATTCTGAATGATCTGGGAAGTCATTTAATTTCTTTAACAAATACGAATTTAAATCACCAATCCAATTCATTTTCCTGCTACATTGGTGAGTTTCTAGTTCTTGTTCTTCATGCCGCCTCCCATTCAGTTAATAGCTGTTAATATTAATAATAATAAAGACAATTTTATTTAACAAAATAAACTTGACACTGTCCTCCAACGAGGATAGCCTAAATAGACTCAGTATAAGTGACATAATCTTGTTGTAACTAATATCTGGTTATAATGATGATGATAATTCCTTTTGATTAAATAATAATAATTATTATTATTATAAAGATGATTTCTTTGTAGGATATTGACGAATTGTATATTCATTTCTTCTTTCAGATTCTGTGATGAAAGATACTAAACTAGTTAAGAAAATTTTGGGTGGTTTATTATCAATTTTAAATTTGGACGATGGAATGGAACTTTCAAACAACTACCGTCTCCTGCAGTTCAATTACTCACATCCATATTATTCTGAAATTATTCTGGTTGAGTATATCAAGTAAGATTTGGTTTATCTTTTTAGAATTGATTTGTGTGTAGATATTTTTTAAATTGAAAATGTGTATATTGGAGAATATTGAGTTAAAAGTAAACGCGCGTAATGCCCGTGTGTGATGATTTAATTTCAAATATTTTTGCCTACCTTTGTTTTCTGTAGCTGTATTTTAATATATGTATTGTGTTTTTGTGAGCTAATAATTATTGTTTGCGTTTAATTGTAGACTGCTAACAACTTTAATTCAGCTAGAATCGCGAGTTTTAACCAAAGACCCGATTACTGTGAATGAGGGGAAAAAGTATGTGCCCAATGTACCCATAATGGATCAACTGATCTTTAAAACGATCCTTATGAAGGGACTACTGAACTGCTCAGTTCACTGGGAAACCTTACTACGAAAGTCTATTTCCTATTGTAATAACATGAGGATTGTCCAGCAAATTATTCATATTCTGTGTGAAAATCTGACGTAAGTACTATAAAAGACTAGGACAAAAGCAACGAATTACAGTTCTGTGATCTTTCCAATGACTTTGACATTGGTGGATTAATATGAAATACGATTTTGTTATTGTAATTGGGAGTTTCAATAATTAACATTATTTGTATGGTATCTTCATTTTTTGTTTTGTTTACATTCAGTTCAAAAAGTCAGACACATGAGTCGACGTCCATAAATCTGTCTACATTGACGACGATTCTGCACTACATAATTTTGGATACGAACCATCATGATAACACGGAGATAAAGTCAAGCACGAATGAGTCCTCGTGGTATAATCCATTGACATGGCTGCCCACATTAAATAACAACAATAACAACAATAATAATAATGTGAACACGAAGGATATTGGCATGAAATACCAAACTAAGTTGAATTTGCTGGGCGAATTCGGATCCATCCTTAAGACTGTAGTCCATGTTTGGATTCATTTTCCGTACGTCCAACGTTTTTTTATCTTGGGTTTTTACTGGTATAGAATTTAACATGCGTAGGTTGAAAATATTTAATGTTATATGTTTTGAATTAAAGCTGACTTAATATCTGTTTTGATTGACGTTTACTTTTTACTTGGTTTTTAAAGATCCCTGAAACCGAAAATAATAAATTTATTGAATCCCATCGCTCTGAATCACATGGAAGAATTTATAAGTTCAACCTCAGATATTCCCACATCGGACGATTTGGTGGATATTGTGTTTCAGCTGAATGTAATCCGTCTTACGAATTTAACGAATTCTACTATTCACGTTATTCAGCATGGAAAGAGTGCCACGAATGTCATCAATATGCTCACACTCTACTCAAAATACATTGAAAAACTTTCCACTATCAATTACGATCTGCCAAATTCCTTCCTAATCAGTTTGATTAGGGAAGGGTCTATTCTTAATTTACCTTTAGGACAGAATCTGGTTCTAGTTATTCTCAACAGGATTATGTGCACCATGGGATTACAAGCAAATTGGTCAAAAAATGAAATCAAGGAATTGCAGGAAGTTACCCAAAAGGTGGGTTGAGTTCTTATTTTTCTCCTTTTTAAAAAATCCATTCAAAATTAATCTAAGCATATTTCTATTTTTGTGGGTATCACATCCAACCATTTACTAACTAAGCTTCTGGAGACAATATATTTTGCACCTTCAACTTAAATCTCTAATGCAGGGTAGATAGACAAATAATTACGCGCTACAATTATTTGTTCATCTACCTTTCCTCTAATGGAATATCGTGCCAACAAAAGTTTATAATGTGCTATTTGTTTTAGTTGTTGGAGTCGATATCAACAAATACAAGTTCGTCTGACAATAAGAAGAAAGGCGGCGTGATTCATCAACAGGATGTGATAATCTCGAGTTTGAATTGCCTTTCGGATAATTTGCATGGACTGCTGGATATTGTTTGGGGATCGGATGATAAGGACAAATTGCTCCCCATTCTCAGTCACATGATTTATTTGCTTATGGGGCATTTGAAGGGAAAGTTAGTACACATCTTCCTAAATATTTTTTCATATTTTCAAAAGTTGTTCTTAGTGGTTTTATTTATTGCACGGGTTGTCGTCTTACCATGTTCCATTAATTGAGTTACAAAATAATAAATAATTATTATTTACTCTTGTAAGTTGGTTGTTGGTACATTATCGGTCAGAGGCCGATACAATAACCATCATAAAATACTGATAGTAAAATGATTTTATTTTGATTTGTATTTACGCAGGCAAAGTCCAACGTTCAGTCCTACCACTATACTTCTTACGAATTTAACAAAATACACTCACCTAAGGAAGGCTTGGAAGAAAGAGATCTTCGAGTATTTAATTGAAGCATCATTTTTCCGAATGAATATGGAGGATTTTCATTCTTGGATGATTATTCTTGACAATATTTTTAGTCAGGATAAAAACAGTTTTACTGAACTAATTGGTGAGGCAAATCAAGTCAGTTTTGCTGAGATTATAAGAACCTTTTGGGAATCATTGAACGAATTAATTTCAATTGGCTATTTGTGTAATTTATTTTGGACAGCAAGAGCAACGGTGCCCACCTCGAATTCGCTTAATATTTTTACATCCAAGGAGACTGAGTATGAAAATCGTGCGTCCATGCTCAAGAGGTTGGCTATAGTTATTCATTCATCGGATACAGACGAGTACATTAAATTCATCACGAGCATTCAAGGTAATTTATTGACAGTTCATACTAAAGACGTTTCGACTTTTACGGAAGCAAACTTCATTTCTTCTTATTTAATGGTATGTGATTTTGTTGTTTTTATAGAGAGGATATCCGAATCGTTGAAAGCCTCTCCTATTGTAATTCCAAGTATTCAGCTGAACGTCTTTTTACTGTTCCGTGTATTGCTTAAAAAGCTATCACATGGTCATTTAACTTCACTGTGGCCCATCATTATTCATGAAATTGGCATCGTCTTTTCTATTCTTGAACAATATTTGATGAATGCACATTCCCTGAATCAATATAACATGTAAGTCTTGTTTGCTATAACTTTAGTTACCCCAATGCTCAGCAACCAGTTGCTGTTTCTGAACGTGTTTCGAGAAATTAAAGATAATGTAATTGTTGCCGTTTGTTCTTGCAGCCAAAAAGAAGGTGGGGCTTTGGACAGATTATGGACTCAGCTGTTCTGTAGTGTATTCAAAATTCTACGAGAAGCCTCGTTTCTGCCTATATTTCGGATGTATAGTTGGAATTTTACAAATAATATAATACCACATTTAAAACAAATTAATAAGGATTTAATCACAGATTTTGAGAATAACATAACAAGTATTGATGAGGATTTTATTGAATTGTAGTTACATCGATTTTAAAATGTAAATGTTTGAGTGCTAACAGCGTACATGATAGCTCTGCTATTGTTGCAATATACTGCTATGTAACATGTAACATCTTCTAAAGATCCATAGATCTAACTACACTGACTATATATAGTAATATAATTAATTATAGATAATAATATTGTATGTAATTCTTGTAATTTATTTAGGCACCTTCAACTAACTCATCGCTTAGAATATGAAACATAAACTAAGTAGTTTAATTTATTGTAAGTTGTAGATGTAAGTACTCGCACAAACCGAAATCGAATCGATCCACCTCTATAATTAATTACATAGGAAGTACATAATGTAATTTTCTAGAATTAGAACAATACACACACATTTAGGATAACAATGTATGAATATTAAATTGTAATAATGTAATTTGTAAAGGCGTTTAGCGTAGGAAATATATATATATCTATATATAATTATATGTATCTACTGTACGAGTACATATAATTAACCGTAATATAATAATAGTAAGTACGATGGTACGAAAACGAAATCGAAAACGAGGTAATAAATAATAAAGGATAATAAATTAATTATTAAAATTATAATAAAAATGACAAGGTGCAAATTTTATTTAGCTTTGTAGAATCGTGTAATTGTAATTATTGGCAATTATTATATCATGTTCATCTTTTCGTAGGAGTGTAGAATTTATAGGATAATAATAGTGTAGCATTCTATGCATACACGGCTACGTCATTGAAACACCCAGCCCAGTCCTTACCCTTTCATATACGACATAGCTAATGCTAACAGCGGGAGCAACCTTAAGAAAATTGGGAAGAAGACCACGATACAGACCGACAAATCCTTCATCCCTTAGTATATTTTTAAATAAAAATGTCATATTCATATGAGGTTCGTGGCTAGTTTGCGCTTGAAGGCGAGTTCTGACTAAAGCTAGTGGATAACTAGCTAGTTGACCACAAGCGGAGGATACTGTCCCACAGGCGAGAAGGAGAAAAACCGAAGGAGGCTGATTATGTGAGGAATAAATATTTTTTAATGTTTCATAAACTGCGAGGTCGATGCCAGCATAGGGAAGAATCCCAAGTAAATTTGGAATGTACCCACGGTAGAATACACGCACTCCTTCCTTCCGGAACATTTTATTCACTAGGTCGAACACACTTTTAAATTCACCTGTACAGAACAAACCAAAATTAATTGACTGTAAAAAAACATGAATTTAACATAATTATTTCTTGTACAAAGATCGCTTGCCAACTCTTTGGATGTACTTAGGAACTAAAACAACTCTAAACTAAGCTAACACAATATACATACACATTCCGGTGTTTAAAGAGCAAAGGGACACGTCCATTCGTAACTAAAAGTAAATGGAGTATATTCACAGAACCTTAAAAGCAAAGTGGTGTATACAGAAGTGCTTTTTGATAGAAATGTCTCATGCGTTTAAGAACCTACTGAAGTGCCCCATTTTGCTTTTTCCCTGTTTAAATTTTGTCCACCTTTACTCTTCTTCCCTAAGTTTAGATCAAGTACTCATTTTAAATTACGATATTGGAAAACAGTAAAACGTGAACAATGAAAACCAATATTGACAAAAGATGGCATATATATTGCTAAAACATCATTAAAAACCATTCCTTATCCATATTCAATATTCACATTATGTGCAGATTCTGATACAACAGCTCTTCAAAATATATATGACAACTAACAATAACTAAGCTTGAAACTCAGTATAAGTCACAGCAGAAAATTTAATTAAAGAAAAATAGCACTATTAAATTCC
>JAAXYX010002673.1:0-16616 GCA_036851915.1 Ptenothrix huangshanensis
ATTGCATTGCATTGCAGTGCAGTGCCTTGGCCTTGGTTCTGGCATGGCGTGGCTTGCACTTAGATATCGACATCTTGATGATATATGAAATTGAGAGAAGGAAACCAAGTAACGAACCAAGATATATATGCCCCATTCGTCCTAAGCTCCAACTTTCTCATCTTCATTTTTTCAAACTTTGGTCTTTGATCTTTTTGCCAGTTTAAAAAGAGATTTACTAGTCGAGAGAAAGTGAGTTGGGGGTGGTATAGGGGAAAGAAAACGTGAAGCGGTTTCACCATGTATTTTCTCTAGGAGCAACTTTAACTACAGTCCAGGATATGAAATCCTAGGGATTTGGATGTTGTTATATACGTGACTTAGAAATCCAAATCCACAATCCTTTGCCTTCATGAAATTTTTTAAACATTCAATTGTAGAAAGACAGCTGTGCTGGTGCTGTGTATGGGATGCACTTTGACTTGGCTCTCGTTTAATTTCTTCCAAAAGTAAAGTTTTTCAAGCTTCCAGCTAACAAGGAATAGTATGCTGTATACATATGTAATGTAACACCCAGCATAACACCGTGTTATCTTTGGCAGAGGCTTTTGACTTTCCCCTTTCACTTAAGCTCTAATCCTAAGCCTTTTTTCTATAAAATTCTTTCGCTTAGAATTTAAAACGGTAAAATTAACTGTGGAATTATTAGAAACAGATTTGCTGGAGCGTGTCATTATACTATTCCTTCTTGTCTTACTATGTAACACATCTGTATATACCTAAGTATAGATACATACATTTCTCCCTTATTGTGATAATCAACAATATAATTACTATTTACCAACTTACAATCTCCTACAGAGAAAGGTAATTATTTGTACGAAACGAACAAATCAAGAGAACATTTCTGTGTTTGACGTGCAATNGTCTTACTATGTAACACATCTGTATATACCTAAGTATAGATACATACATTTCTCCCTTATTGTGATAATCAACAATATAATTACTATTTACCAACTTACTTACAATCTCCTACAGAGAAAGGTAATTATTTGTACGAAACGAACAAATCAAGAGAACATTTCTGTGCTTGACGTGCAATTCAAAATTACATGCGAGAAGTCAAAGGCACAGACAGAGCCGAACGGAGGAGAAAAGAAGAAGTTACAACGAAAAAGGATTTCAAAATCCACCCCTTACCCTTTATTTTCCCCCAAATGCGGAAAAATGCTTATACTTTGTCCGTCTAACTTGAATCGTTGAGATTGAAAGCTAGGAATACGAAATCTCATTATGAAACCCGCTTGTGTGTATTTATTGAATCGCTTTCTTCGACGATTCTTCAACTGAAAATAGCAAAAAATATAGTCTAGTCAAATCACGTCATGCCCGTCATGTCATGTCATGTCAAGTCACTATTGGTAATTTACCATAATTCCAAAGCTATTCTAAAGTTATCATTTTTCACGTTGCTCTTATTCATCTTCCTCGTTTATCTGTTCATGATTCACTCACTCAGTCAAATCAAAATTGATGGAGATTACGTCGACGGACATGGACTTGATCTTGTTATAGGCAAGTGCATTATTTTTGTGCAACTTGCATGCTTTGGCTCTAGTTCTGGTAGTAGGTTTATAACACTTGGGGTGAAGTGCATAAAAATAATTCAGAGGCTCCAACTTTTAAAAAATAATGACGGATTACTTGACTGATCTTGATACGCAAAAAATTCTAGATAGTCTTTTATGCAGTTACAAATCAACCGCAAAAAATGCATGCATTTTGTAAGTAGTAAGTTAAAAGCCAAGACTGGAGCTGTCCCTATATTTATGTACCTATGTCGGTACTTAAACTTTAAAGTTTGTAGTATGTGTAACGGGTCTGTCTCTCGCTATGTATAAATATGTATATACAGCTAGTTATTCTATTGAGATTTCGGTTTTGGTTTTGGATTTTTGGGAACCCTGATCTCTGGCAATTGTCGATCGTCAGTTCTCCATCGTTCTCGTTTTCCCTCATTGATCTGCTGATGGAGTGAAAAGGGGCAGAGCACCATGCCATGCAATAACGTGTACCGCTGCTCTGACTCTTTCTGAACAAACTCAAACTCAACTCAATATGAATGACACGTAATCGGAGGAAAAAGTTAAAAAGTAGAAGGAGCAAACCCATTCTACTTGTAAATTGCTCCGCATTAGAAAATCCTCTAGACTGCATTTAGATCGGGAGTGTACAGTGCTCGGATAAGAGTCATGCTTGGTGCATAAACACATCTTTCAAACCCAGTCCAATCCAATCCATTCCAGGCCAATAGAATGAAGTGACTGTTTCCTTTTTATTTTTTTGTGATTACTGCCACTGTTTGGGATTAGCCACTTCATTACATTGTCACTTTTTTTCCAAAGCTCATTCCCAATGATTCACACAAAATTCATCGATTCATCCTCGAGCAGAGCAGAGTGAAGTTCACAATTACCTACATAAGGTAATCTTCTCAATATTAACTTGACTTGTGCTAGTGTATTATGATGCGAGTGAGTAGGTACCTACCTCATTCTCTGTCGTTCTGTCTATTGATTGGATATTTCCATGTAAAGACTCTTGAGGCGAGGGGAGATGGATACGTGTGTAGGAAGAAAGGCAAGTACAACTAGAACTACGTGTATCTCTTGATTTTCAGTTTGATATTGAGCAACAAGGGTTCACATAACACATAACTCTCTATTACAAAACTAAATGGGATGTTTGGCACATTTGATGGATTACATGAGGACGCGCGAGTCCTCGATGGACCCATTGGGGGGTGTGTATCATATGGGAATAACAGTTTTCTTTATTTAGCTTCTGCATCGGCCACTTCTTCATCACCATCAACATCTCCAACACTATAAGACCAAGACCACGTCTGATGAGGGAATGGTCCAAACCATTAATTCGTTATATATGTAATCTTGGCGTTTTTTTCAAAAAATTCATGGCATTGTAAATATAGCATTGCTATATTATGTAAACCGTGATCTACAATCTGCGTATTACCTTTAGCTGGGTTACACAATTTTTGAGTGATATCTACTTTTTATTCATATGTTTAAGCAGGAGTCCCTGTTTGTCTTTGCAATCATTGTTAGTCGCAGTTGCATTTGACAATAAAGCAAATTACAATTACAAATAGTTTCAATTAAAATACTGAATACTACTAGTATTCCAAAGAACTTCGCTTTTTCAAAAAGTTAAAAGTTAATTAGACCTCTTTGAAAAGTGTTAAAAAGGAAAAATTAGACTTTCAAAAAGTTTGAAATATGGGAAATGAAATTATATAGTCAAAACTCTAAAATAGCTAAATTATTACCCTTAAAACACTTGTCAGTAAATATACATATAGGAAAATTGTGGGCTCGAACAAAAACTTTCGCAATTAGTAGTATAAAGAGCTTGTGTCCATGAACAGGTCGGACACTTTGCTCGTAAGACCAAGATGAAAACCAACTCGAAATACACCGTTTCCCTTCCCTTGGAGTACCTCATACAAAATGTCAATAATCGGGAATAAACTACGAGCTACCTACGCAGAATATTAACTACCAACTGTTTGCGATCTTCTCGGAATCAGAGCTAGGATCGAATAGCCATTTCACAGTACAGCTTCGCCTATCATCGCCCAAAGGCATTGTAACATAGTTCTAGAACAATAAGGGGCGGGTGGGAACATCCTTATTAAGTAACTTTTTAAACGAAAATAAACTACCAGAGTACAACCTCAAAGCCGAAGCCCAAGTAAGCGCTAAAGTCAAAGTCAAAGTAGCCGATTACATCCATTCAACTTCTGCTTCTGTTCTCTCCTCTCTTCTTTCTTCCCTTGTATTTTAACAGCCATACGTGTGTACATGTAGCTGTGCTGTGTGGTCATGGCCATGGCCATAGCCATCGGCATCCTTCGAAAGGAACTTTTTACTACAAATTATTAAATATGAATAAAAATAAATGCTTTGCATAATCATTCTCTTAACACGCGCTTAGAAAAATATCCGGAAATTCACATTTTGAGCGGCTAATTTTTACCTTGCACTATGTATTGTAACAAACATGTTTAAGACATTTTTCGGATAGTGCGGTGTTGGATTTTTCCCGAGTCGTCGGTCAACTTTAACCTTAAGATTGGTAAGAAATAGTAACGTTTTCAAAGAGAAAGAAATTTCTAAGCTTGTAGGAATGTAATAATATGTAGTTATGCTGTTACTACATCAATAGTGATAGCGATCCACTACTTACCGTTGTTGTTGATGATAATGACGATGATGATACTAATGCTACTGACTACTGACTGGCCGTGATGTGATGTGAGTGAGGCCCACAAAGCATTATTTGCTGGAAGAAACAATGCAGAAACAGAAGCTGTGTAGAGAGGGGAAAGAATAAGTTGTAGTTTGAAGCTAAAAGCTTTACATCTGTGTCTGATTCTGTACATGGCATGGAGGCAAGACTGAAGTTTCTGAGAAGTATCTCTTCTTTCTACTCACTGCAACTTTGTATAAATAACAAGTCAGATAATTGCGCCTGTGACAGTGATGATGAGATCAAAGAAGGATCTAGTAATAATTATTTACTTCCTTTCTCACGGAAATCATTCTTCTCCCTCTGCTTTTGTGTGAGAGGAGGTGCACATGATTACAAGTACAACCACAAGACTACACGGTTTCTGTTCGTTCTGTCGTGTAGTCCAAATCCAAATAGAAAAGCCAAGACCATGTCCATGTCCAAAGGTGTATAGAGTAACTATACCGAGGTGGCTATTAGATGAGAACAAACGGCACCTTTGTCTTGTATATGTGTATGTATGAAAATGGTATAATTCATATACAGTCATAAGACAGAACGTCTCTGTCTCATCACCTATCAATTAAAATTGGCGAAATTTCCATACAACATCTTACTCAGCTTGTTGGTTGCTAGTTGTAAGTTTTTGGTCGCCCTTCAATTTCACCTGACAGGTAAAACCAAAACGAATCAATGCTTTGCATCCGTATGCACCTTAAGGCAGTAATTATTTACCTATGCTAGGTACTTAAATACACAAAATACACACATCTCAATTTACTCATCGGGCATCAAATATCAAAAGAGATTTCCCACACTCCACCAGCACCAGCTCATCGTCATGGAGTGAGTTTAGGCAAATATGTGCCCATGCCCACCTGCTTGTTTACTCTTTCAATGTCTCAATCCTTTGAAATGTCTATTTGCATAGATTAGCCACTATCGTATCGTAGTCTGTAATTAACTTTTGAAACACTGGCAGCCCCATCAATTAGGATCTCACTGGAAATTTCTAAGATCTTGTAAACTTGGTGCAAGCAATTGGTATTGTGTTCAAACTGCAAATTTTCTCGTCAGCAGCCAAGGTCAGATTATTTCATTATCTTTATCATGTGTAGCCCAAAAAGTACCTGCGACTGTATCACTGTATGCGATACACTGTATCATCCAAACAATGCTAGTCAAATACAACTTTTGTTCAAATAATGATTACCTTTATTACGAAGCCGCATTCCTCAAATATTAGTAATATGGACAGATTTTTGCGCGGCAATTGGAAGATAAATAACGACAAATTGCTTCCAGTTATCCAGTATTTTCTGCTTTTCCACCAAGATCCTTTGTTTGCATAACTTACTTTGGATATGCTAACGAGTACAAGCACTTCGTTTTTGTATTAGTACATTTGCCCGCTATTGTGGAATGTTTTTTTGGGGTTTAAACTTGAAATATGATTAAACGGTTCCGGAATGACTAAGCGAAGTACAAAATAATAAAATACAAATTAAAATAGAAGTGTCCCCGAACTACTGTAATCACACTGGAAAAAACCTTAGTTTTGGATTGAGCCCGCTTATGCGTTCATGGCTTGGTTTGTTTTATTGTTCTATGGCTTGACTAGGTATAGTTACGTTGGAATAGTGTGGAGGCAAATTAAGAGTTTTCGGAGGAGACGAAATAAAACAAATGTGTAAAAGAGGTGATCATCTGTTCATGGCAATGGGCCGGAAAGCTGAAAGTTGAAACGGGTTGTTAGCCCTCAAAAAAATTGCGTCGATTTTAACTGCTTCTTCTTGGTTTCGACTTCCACTCCCGAATATTTTCCGTGGGGGACATAATCCTTTATGTGTTACGTAACTTGTCCTAGGTGTATGTATGTAGCTTCATAGGTATTTCGGTATTTGGTTACCTAGGCTCTTCAGCTTTATTTCCAAATCTCGGCGTGACTATTACTACACACATGCCACACACGGTATCATAATATAGAAGGGTGACTGCGAGTGCGACTGCAGTTAGTACTATGAAACTTAACGAACTACCAACGTATCTATTTCTACAGGAAAAAGAACCGAACATTTAACATTCTTGTACGTAATTTTGCTTGCCTGTACATGTGAAATGGGGCTGTGACTTAAAGAGATTAAGATTGTGTACTGCAGAACGCTTTTTCAACCGAATGTACGCTGGAGGTTTTGGTTCGGTATTTTCGTATATTTTCTGACTGCAGGAGTTGGAGTGAGTAAATACTGCATTTGTTTCTGTTTGCTATGCAGAGCCGGACATAAACTAAAGGAAATAAATTACTTTTTAAGAAGTCAATAATATAATATGATCTTCGACTGTGTTTCACTGTTCGGTTGCCCCGTGCAAGTTGTAAGAAGAAGACTGCGAATGATGGTGTGTGTGCAGTATGTGGCAATGGCATGCTGCGTTAAGGAATGAAGGAATGGTCCACACTCAAATAACATTTGACATTCAGCATTCTTAGAAGGATGAAAAGTAGGTGTAAACTGTAAATGGTAAATGGTTGATGGTAATGTCCCTGGAAGAAAATGTCAGTTCGTTACGTACAAACATTCGGTTCGGTTGGAGTTGGAAATTTGGTCGAAGCACGTTTCCAACTTGCTCCTGCCTTCTTTATTCTCCTATGCAATGCAAATGATCCCGTTCTGTTCAACGTTAATAACGTCAAACCGTCAAACGTTGGGTTGTCGATGGCGATGTAAAGTGAAACGGAACGTTGGGAAGTTAAACTCGAGTAATTATAAGATTACATATAATGTAAGTAGTGCGGAACATGCACTTATCGTCATCTTCATCGTCGTCGTCGTTATGGAATAGTCATATACCTAGTCTTTGGTCTTCTTGTTCCTCGATCCTAGAGGTTGTAGGTTGTTGACTGACTGTGTGTTGGTAGGTAGGTAGGTATTCGGTAATAGGTTCTTGCGTTGATACTTGAACTTTTGGCTTCAAACACTTGGTTAACTGTTGGTTTTATTTTTTTCAGGATTTTGTGTAGGAGTGGGAACTTTCGTCTCGGCCATTAAGCTTCCAGTTATCCAAATAATTTACATTTAGCGTCCTACACCGATTAGTCTAAGACAGTGGGATCCTGAGTCCGAACCAGCACTGGAAATCCAAAATCCAAAAGGTGGAAGGAAAAAAGTTTGAGCATTCAGAGTGAAAGAGCTCTTTCAAGTTTTATGTTTATTTCGATGTACTCTGATTCTATTGTGAAACTAAAAGGTTTTAAATTTCGTTTCTAGTTCTATTTGCACTTTGTCAGGTTCCTAATTATCGTGTGGAAATGTTTGTGCGGAGGAGAACTGCTTGTGTACTGTACACGAGAGAATAATAATATAATAAGTGACGAGATGAGCGTCAAACATGCATCGGTATCACATCGCATCGCATCTTACGCTCAACATGATTTTGTTATGAATTTTAAGCGATTTTTTTCTCTATTAATTTGATTGGAATGGAAATGTGAATGTTGACTGCGTAATGCGTAGGTTATGTAAATTGTGCTACTGAATTATCATTTCTGTTTACAGATGATCCTAATGATAGCTCTCACATCTCTCCACTCCGCTTCGTTTCGTCTCTACTGATGACTCTCGGGTCTTGAAAAAGTAATTTGAAGGCAGATAAGAAGAAAGTCTGTCCGCCTCAGAGTGTGACACTTGAAGAATTAATGAGAGTGAGAAGAAGTCTGAACAAGAGTTTCTTTCAGCTTTTTTTATTAGTTTCTTTAGTTGCATTCATATTCAATTGCTTCGCTTTGAATTGCATTGCATCGCATTACATTGGATTCGGATTGTTTGTATGTAGAAACATCACCATTAGTGTTTTTATTACACTGCTTATTATTATCTAAATGGATGCGATATGATGTAATAAGGATTTACTCATGTTCTTTTTTTGTTCGTACTGCACAGATTTATTTAAGACGCCGCTCATTTCGACTTGGACTAACTAAAGACTAGCATTATTATCCAAAGCTATAACTCGATCCTCTATTAGCAGTTTCAACAGCCACATGGCATGGCACGTAGGTAAGTACCTACATTTATTATCGTTGTAATTCCTTAAAATAGTAATTCATCATTGTGGAGACAGAAGACAGACAGATTACTTACGTGCCTACTTACATGATAATTGCTGTTTGAGTGCGTAAATTATCATTATCAACTCTTACCGAGCCAGCCAAGGCTGACGAGCCTTTTCGTAAAGCTTTTTTTCTTGAATTGCTTCCAAGTCTTTCCTCCAAGTTGTATGTATGTACGTGCTGCACACAAAGGTATCCCGTTCGATAATATTCATATTTATATTCATCAAGCCAAGTCGATCCATCCATCCGTCTATCCATGTGTCCGACTTCACGTGTATGACACTACAACAAATTAGTATGAAGAAAGAGTCATGCGATACGACAAAAACAAACAGGTGCATTTACATGGTAGTTTACTAGCCTACATTAGATTACCTACACAGATTTATCACTAAAAACAAAGACTTTGGTGACACTGTTAAATCCTGTGTAAATACCTTGCCAGAATTTTTGCTCGTCTATGTACAAACTTTTCCGATTTTCAGCTCAAAGTTGGCAATTTTCCGTTTTCCCTTCTAGCCTTGCTGTACATTCCTCATTTAAGGGTTTAATTGAAATAAGGAAGAAGGTAAATGAAGTACAATGAAATTATTTAAAACCAGAGAGACAGACGCATGCGTTAAATGTTAAATTAAATTATAATGTATGACTTAATGTTAAATAGCGGTGTATTGAACTTCCTTGGACTTGGACTTGGACATTGTCCTTTGGTTCTAGAACAATTCCGAGTATAAATGGTTTTCGAAGCTGATGGGAATTTGGATGATACATCTGCATGTGTCAAGTGAGGTCTGTTGTGTTTCATGCATAAGTACCTGCATGTCATATCCTTCGTCGTTTTTGACTGATGGCATCATTGTTTTTAAATACAAAATCCTCTATCCTGCATAACTTCCCTTAGGCCCATTGCCTGTAGGTACTGCAGTTGTTTAGATTTAACCATTTATTATGTACGTGGATTGAAATGGAACGAAATGAAATGAAACTGAAGTGACCGAAACAGAAACCAAAGAATACTAACTGCCAACCTTTTCTTTGGTTTTGGCTCTGGCTTTGACAACGGACAACCGTTAGTCGTTGTTATTGTTATTCGTTTACAATTTTTCTCTCATCATTCATTCCATGTCTCTCTTTCCTTCCATGTCCTATCTAATCAGACGTAAGACAGTAGGTTGTGTTGGTGTCTGAATGTGCCATGGAAACTATTAGATGCAGCATGTATCCCAATCCCAAGATTTATTACGAAAATGCATGTATACAGCATAATGCATCGCAGCCGGCTAAAAGCTTCGGCTGCATACATAATAAAGGAATGGGTTACAAAATAGGAATACAATGGGATTTTAAAGTTTAACATTTTACCCTTTGTCTCATCAAGGAGTTAATGATAATAGTAGTTTCAAGTTTGACCTAGCAAGACCAAGGTCTCATAATTGCAGGCACAGGTAATGGTGGTTCTGGTACTGGTTGTGGTTTCTGTTTTGTTTATTGTTTAGTATTAGTTTGTTTTTCAAATGAATACGTAATTATATCCATTGAACCCAGCCTACCTAAGAAAATCCGGGGGAGCAGATGAAATGTGTATGTGTGGTCGTGGTCGTTGTCGTGGGAGAATTTTGTGCACTTAATTTTATTCTTTTAAAATTGCATGTCATTGTCGTCGAATCTGCTCCTGGTCATGGTCTGGTCAATGTTTCCATGTGATCTCTTTTTTATTTTTTTCAGATGGATCAACCCACACAAACGCTCCTTTGTGTGCCTGTCGTTCTAATTCTGTTCGTTGTAATTCCGTGTTTATACACAACACCAAATGTCATAGGTTTCAAGAAAACGACACTCATATTTCACCATGTGAAAGATCAAGTTGGAGGTACCATCCACGGGATGAAGGAAGGAAGGAAATAAAATCCACACAGGCTTGACGCTTGACAGCAATGGCTTGTCATGTCATTTAGATTGTCATTTCTGCGGTTTTAAAAAACCAAAGCCGACAGAAACAAGAAATGACGAGTGAAGTAACCAAAAAATGTAGGTAATATCTGTAGGAATTGAGCCAGTTACGTTCTAACTACTCCCAGTCGTTTCAGTTTCCGTTTTATTTGTTATTTTTAACTTTGGATTTGGAACTGAAATGAAAGAAAGGTTGACAGAAGAAACGAGCAGTCCGAAAATAAAAAAGGCTATACCACGAAATAAGAAAGGGCCCCGTGACCTAGCCCACTGTATTAAATATACTCTTTAAAAAATAGGGCATTGATGTAATCCAAACAAATTCAAAAAAAATATGATAAAAGATGTATCGTGTTTCAAGGGGAATAAATGATTTTAAAATGGAATGCAGGGGATCTGAGTGCTAAGTACGTGCATTTCAAACTGGAGACATGATAATCAGCCTGTATTTATTATTAACACCAACACTAACACCCCACACCCTTCAGCCAGTCACAAGTAGATACGAAACAATATTACCCACATCTGCAGCCATATTATAATCCTTGCCTTCGTCCTCGTCCTTTTCGTTTCATTTCAATTGTGTCCTCCAGCAATGGGAAAAATTGTATGTTAGCCGGAATTGGAACCCGTAATCACCATGTTTAGATGTATTTACAGACAAACTTTTGCTACATAGTTGAATTCTTTCAAAGTTTATAAAGTTTCATGTTTCCTCACTCACTGAATCCCGTCCCATCCCGTCCTCCGGTCCGCATCCGGATCAAATACCCTCAAGATCCCATTCGATTAAGTGCTTATGCTCCTCTTCCTTGTGGGAGTTTCTTGTGGTATTTTTATCAGTACTCAAATGTATATAAAGACTCCTCGGAAATGTGAAAGAACTGGGAAATGTTACAATCATAATAATTACGATTACGATACGATGCAACAATCCTTGAAACAGTATTACCAATGCTTATGAAGGTACATCTGTATATATTGTGAGTATCGTTGTTTAGGGTTCTGTCGGTTTATTCAATGCATGCTGTCTTAAAAGTAACAGATTTCTTCCCAAAGGCCAAATGAACTACTTTTGATGAAGAACAAGTCTTAGGATTTATTTATTTGTAGTTTTTGGAAACCACAAAATGCATAATCTTACGTTTTTGATGCTTTCAACTTTTTTTGATTAAATGAAAGAATGGCGTTTCGCACTTGTGTCATTTGTACTGGTATGTTTTTGAGGTTTTCAAAAGTATGTTGTGATTACGTAAGCATTTTTTGGAGGTGTTTTCTGGACATTTTTATTCTTATTCGGATTCACAGAGACAAGAGAGCTCACAAGGAAAATGAAACATTAGAAACACTATACCGAGTATATCGGCATACCGGAGCATAAACTAGTTATACATAACTATACAAATATAGTAGTCTGTGAAACGAGCGCAACCACGAATGTGTATGTATGTTAAACTGAAGGATACGAAATGATTTTGGATAAGCGGACGCATTTTTAAGGAGTTCAGATAATCTGTATTTCCTTGTGATATATTAAAACTATGTAAATGACCACTAAATAACTAAAAGTCAATGGATTATAATTACACTTTTATGAAATTGGAACTACCAATATATTACAGAAACATGAGGAGCTGCTTTAAAGAAATGCATGCCACGTGACAACAATTATAAAATGATTTTAATCACCTAATTAATTATAAACGCATTTGAGATACAACTAAAGACCTTTTCAGAAAGCGCATGCAATTTGCATCTTTCGATTCAATCTTCTGTTCTTGCAACTTTCACACTTAAGACGCGAAGGCCTTCCTTAGTATACTCGAAACCTGCACTGACGATTTTTCTTTGCATTTCCATTCTTTGGTTCGTTCGGATTTAAGTTCAATTTTAGCACGATTTCTGTCAAAAACTGACAAATATATGTACTTATACTATGGTTTGTAGTTATTCTTGGGGTTTGCTGCTGGAAACTGGAAGTTGATACTGAAGCCACAAACGTGCGTGTAATATTCATCGTCAGTACGTTTCGAAGCTTGAAATCACCAACGCGATAGTAATAATGCCTATAAGTGTAAGAATTGTAGTCAGAAGTGTATCAACCTTTGAGATATTTTTGTTAGATTCTTTTCTTTGCTCGCAACTCCTCGTATTCTTCGATTGTTTGGAAAAAACCAGGATCTATGAAGTTGGGATGAAGTTACGTCTCATGTTTTTGTTTTGCTTTGCTTAAAGGAAAGAGAAGAAGAAAGAAGGGCGGCTTGAAGGGAAGGGAGACGAAGAAGAGAACCGCAGGACGTAGCCACCACCAGCTGTAGCCTTTCAACATTTCAACCATTTACATGACATTAGTCAACACTCTGCGTATAAACACCCTGCCATGGCATGGCATCGCATCGCATGGGATACCCTATAGGTGCCAAATAAATGCCAACCTAACAGCTCATTTTTCCATTCTTTCCTTCACTTCGGTTTAATCCCTTCAATGCTCCACGTCCAACAATGTGAAGACAAGCTAATTTTATAACCACAAATGTTTTCATTCCATTCCATTTAATCAGATGCAGGCGTAAATATACGTGAACACGTAAATACCCATGGGTAACCGTGTAATTTCCTTCACACCCTCAGTCTATCCCTAATTCTAATTCTGATCTAATACCCCGTCGGCACCACTCAATCGTATTACCCTTTTCTTCACAGGATCAACTATAACTACTACGAAGGCGACAAGGACATGACAACCAACACCAAAACCTCTTCATCCAACAATAATTACGCATTTTTAAGAAAACTTTTACTTTTCCGTTTCCACGAATTCAGCAGTTGCGAATTTCGTTGTGAGCTCCGTGATTCCACACATTGTATTAGTAATTGTATTTATAATTAGTTGTAATTGTGCATTTATTATTTGTACAGATAGATTTCACATAAACTCCTCGGGACTCTGGGATTTAGGGTTACTACAAAAAGAACTTAAGGAAGTCATGGGACTATTATATAACGGAATGAATCATGGATACAAAAGTGGATACAACGTAGTACCTGATTTCTAGATTTCTGTTTAGTGGTTTCGTTTCGTTTGTCTTTAGCCGTGAATTTGGCTTTGGCTTGGGCTTTGATTATGCCTTTGGTTACCCGCAAACACCGAAAGGAACCAAAAGGTGAAATTCGATCTCATGTATCCAGTGAATACAGATTGCTCTTATTTGTTTGTATCTCTGTGTGCATCCAATCCGTGTCTCGGGAATCATTTGGGAATGGGGATGCTGTATAGCATTTCAACAATTTTAACCTAAAAACTGTAAAAAAAAGAAATTTGGTCACGCAACCAGTCAACCACGCACGACACCATACCAACAAAACCAAACCAAACCACGAGCTATATCTGTACAAGGGTCGAGTCTAACATGTTGTTGGTGTTGGTGGTGAGTGGTGTGGTGATGGTACCAGTATGTCAGTGGCAGCCGACGAACCCTTTGAATTTTAACTTATGTACAAAATTCGAATACAACGCTTGACACAACTTTGCTCAATCCAGATTGGTGCCTCTACCATGCAAAAGACACTATCTTGAATCGTTTATACTCGATAAACTTCCACCACATTTTTCTCCTTGGAGGGCGAAGAGTATAATTTTAACTGCAGAAGCCTACTCAAAATAGTAATTAAAGTATTCTGGAATAAAGTAATGTATCATAATAATGTACACTTTAAAAAGTATTTTGTTTTGGATAATAATAATAGGGATTGGAGGTATTGGAATAGCAGTACATTTCTAATTTGTGACAAATTTGGAGATATTGGATTTTGAATCTTGAACCTCAAGAAAGATGCATGATCTATGGTTGATGTTTTTTTGGGCAACATAGGAACAAACAGGAACACTGGGATCCAGTTGACAAAGACAAAATACTCGAAACTCGAATGGAAAATATAGAAGAAGGAGTTGATAAAATAGAAAAGTGAAGACAAGAACAAGGACCAGACAAGAGAACGGGAGCAGAGCAAGACAACAAGAACAAATTGGTAATTTGAGAAAGCGACGGAAAAGGAGGGAAAACTGTGATACTGGAAATAAATCATGTGGTTAAAAAGACCATCGGATTCTCCATTCGATAATTCTCTATATTTCCTAAGCATCTCTTCCATATTTTTACCGTATCGATATCCTCGTCCTCAACCTCGTCTCGGTCTCGGGCTCTCGGATTCTCGATACTTATCGCTGCCGTCCCTCCATTTCCATTCCCATTCCATAACCATACCTTGTGCCTATAGAAAATGTTAACAGCCAAACTTCTCGTTAAATTCAAGTAGAAAAGTAAAAGTATACTGAAACTTCAAGCCGAAGGACTGCAAACTAGAAACTCCGTATACGCGAAGAGAAGGAAGAGAAGGATACGATGTAATATTATCCAATCTACCCACAGAAAAAATATAGAAGAATCGGCTTGTTGTTCGTCATGTCTTGTTTGGTGTTGAGTGTACGTGTATTGGGCATGGAGATGTGTTCGTTTTTCCCGAGTGCCTTGTGTCCGTAGTAAATAGTAAATAACATTGTAAAAGCTTGTAGAACGAGATTGGCCTTATTTATGTTCCATTTGCGGGAATACTGGTCGGTCGGTCTCCGTGGTTGTGTTTGTCTGTGGGTCGGTGTCGGTAGGGACGGTTCTCTTGCCCAACCGTTGCGTTGCACTCTGTCTTGTCTAAATATACGTAGCATATTTGTTGCGGTCTTGTTACCTTCGAGTTGCTGTTTGCACTACACCAGCCAAACTGATAGAAGAAGAATAAGACGACGAAGAGAGTAATGAAATGGCAGCTTCGGCTTCAAATTGAAACTGGATGAGTGAAATGGTCGAAATAAGAACCAGAGGCACTTCAAGTGTACAAGTTAAGTTGGAAGAGAAAAGTTTTATAGGGAAACATTTGAGAGGTTGTGGTTGTGGATGGGAAGGGATGGGATGCACGGAATGATCCGAGGCCTTAAAGCTCAGAGTAAAGCATATAAACCCTGAATGCAATAACACAATGGATTATCCACACAAGCTGGTGCTTTCGAGCGGGTTCTGGTCCTGGCCTGGCTGTGGTGCCGGTGACTAAGTCTCCCGTTGGTTTGTTTGTGCCGGTGCGGGTTTGTGGCCGTTCTGACTCCAGCACGAGAAAAAGATACAAATTATGACACACTTTAAAAAGTTTTCGACGTTTTTAAGCTCAAGGGTTATGGTAACAACCTTAATTTATGCCATAGCCACAGCAACTACGGTCACTACCGCAGCCAAATCTTCCTCCTCGGCCTCAGCCACAGCACATGGATGGAGTAGCAACAACAGTCAAACGGAATACAGAGCACAGAGTGTACACAGCTAAAGGGTAATAGGAAACCTTACCATCCTTGACGGCGCAAAACGGGAGTATCTTGGATCCACTCAAAATCCAAAACACTTTAATTACGGTGAAGCACCAAATAGTATCTAAATTTAAAAATCTAGCCCGGTGAATCCAGAATCTTAAAAATGTTGATGTGCTTCCAAAAACATGTTGGGCTTTTAATTGAATTTTGCATGGGTAATCATATCTCAGCACGTTTTAAAAACGAGGACGAATATACACTTAAAGGTTTTTGCATCATGGGGAAGTTTAAATTGCACTGTAGAATGTGCAGCTAAAGAGTGACGTAATTTTGGAGAGTTTTTACATGACGAGAAAATGTACAGAGGAGAAACTAAGTTGCTTTCCAAGTCTTTGCTGTCGACACAATTATTTTGGTCGCATCTTTATGACTATGGCAACGGGAAATATGCTGAGCTGTGCTGTCTACCTCTAGCTATGTATTACCCATAGGTGTCTAAAGGATAAGCGGAATTTGTTTTTTCTACCAACGGAACATGTGACCGTTATTTGATTTGTGGTTTATGAGGTTGATCCTCTTTTAAAGCGTTCAACTTATGTAGTCTCAAGTACTCAAGTCTAAGCCTGTAATCGTAATTTGAAGGAAACGTGGATGTGCCTACCAAGTCAAGGCAAGAGCTCCTTATTCCGCGGTCCTGTCACTTCTTTGCCATGCCACTACTTCACAAGTTAGATACTCAATGAATGGAAATGATGCGTGAAGAAACCATCCTAATGAATGCTAGCATAAAGATGAATACAGATATTAGCCTGTTTACTATAAACGCAAGTATATGTAAGTATATGAAGAACTTTTTAGCAAAAAGGTCCCTTTAGTTAACCTTTGTATGTAAATCTATAACTTCCA
>JAAXYX010002674.1:0-16615 GCA_036851915.1 Ptenothrix huangshanensis
TAACGCAAAACGAAATTAATTATGAACTATAAGAAAACACTTAGCAAACAACTGCCACTTCGAAAAAAATACAATTCGATCCCCTTACCGTTTGTAAGTATACAGTGCCCGTTTCTACAATTTTGGTTAATCGCGTCGCTCAATCGGAAATCTGGCGGACGAGGTACTTTCGTATTAACATAAAAAGTCATGCCATACATCGAATGACCCTACAATTTACAAATAACGAAAATTATATTAAAATAATTTAAGTGGCTTCAATTATTTGTGAGACCAACACTTCTAAGTTCCTCACCCGCATGAGCTTACTGCAAGGTTCTTTACCCTCGGAAAAGGCGACAGCGTGGTCTCCAAAATCAACGAACGTCAGATCAACTTCATCCTTCGTCACCCTGTCTACGTGGCCACGGTAGAATTCTCCGTCGTAAGGTCCGAATAAAATATCACCCACAGATGGTACTCGACCCAAAGCAGTTGCTAAAAACGACATCAGATTAAAACTATTTAAACTCATCATACTACTAATAAGAATGAACTTAGCAATTTCACAAAGACAAATGACTCTTATAATTTCTTATTTTCAATGAACCCGGCTACAATTAGGGGTTCTGACACTACAACAATAACGATGATTAAATCTAGGTAGATATGTACTTGGGGTGTTCTTCGGTAAGTCGAGCCGAGTAAAATTATCCCTTTTTTAAATCACAATTTACGTGTTGTTGTGTTAGGTCAGGTTAGGATAAGTTAAGTTAGGCTAGGTTAGAGGGTGACCGAAGGTCAAAGTTCATCTTCGGTTAGGTTAAATTGTAAATTAAAAAAGTGAATTTTACCGGGCTCGACCTACCGAAGAATCTCCGATACTTGCTATTTTGATTATCTGAATTTTAATTCAACTCGCAATTTACCTTGTAATGAAAACCCCATCCAGAAAACGCGAACGAAAAGATACCTATGTTGAAAGAATTGAAAACGAAGTCAACTTCAGCGTCTTTTCGCTCGCGTTTCTCGATGGGGTATTCATTCCAAGCTAAATTCTAAGGTGAATTAAAATTCAGATAGTCAAAATAGTTAAAAGTATCATTCTAGATTTAATCACAATTATGTAATTAGGTATTTAAATGAAAACTGTCCGTGTTGTAGAGTAGAAAACGAAGCCTGCCTGAGCGGCCGGCGTTTGTGTAGCGTTATTTGGCTTCGTTTTCTACTCTACAACACGGTCAGTTTTCATTTAAATATCTAATTACATAATTATAATTAAATCTAGGTAGCAATAATAATTATTAAATAATTAAAAAAATATGCCATACCTTTTGCTTCACAGAAGAGTGGATTGGAATTTGGAATATTGGAATCGGAATATTGGGCTGGGATCATTGAGTGGAGATAGAAAGGTTTGGAGGAAGTCATCGTGCGGAAAGTGCGGGGAGGCTGCGAGAGAATGACCACGTTCAAAAATCAAAAATGTACATTTAAGTAAGTGTGAAGTTGTGTTTGTGGCCGAGTTATAGTTAGAAATTTTAGAAATTGGGAAAAGGAAAGGATCGCAGAAGTCAAGTGCTGAGTACTGAGCAGGAAGAGATAAGGTCAAAGGTGATCGGTCGAGGGAATCACATTTAGGAGATCGGTACATCGATCCGAGTTGTTTTTTCTTTTACTGTTGGCACTTTGGCACGGCTGTCAGTCCAACTCACTCCGTCATCAAATCATCACCTCGAAGTCTCCGCTCCGCTGTCACTCACTCTAGACATATTTCTTTCTTGCATTCGTCAATTAGTCAATTCATCGTTCTATCCTCTGTCCTCTCCCCCGATTTCATATTCCTTCCTACCCGAACCCTCAATTAGTACCTTCTGTGTCTACCTCGTCTTTCCTACCATCAACCTATATTCATAGAATGAAAGTGTGGTTCAGTTGATACTAGAGTATGAAATCTTCCGATGTCGAAAATCTGGTTGGAGATGAAGAGAGTGAGAGTAATAAAAAAATATATGTGATGAGAATTGTCTCAGCACTTTTTTATGCATTTGCTTCATTTCTAATCACGGTCGTCAACAAGGTTGTCCTCACGAGTTGCAGGTTCGTCAATGTATCTATAATTACATCGTTTACCCCTTATTTACCAATCAACTCATTTTCAAAAGCACTATTGTTTCGGCAAGATTCACCTGTGTTGTTACAGTTTTAGCTTTTTCAAACAGGGTGTTCCTGGTCTGTCAAAACATGCAATTATCAATATTGTTAATTATACTAACTTTTGGAATTTTGTGATTTTTCAAATTTAGATTTCCGTCATCTACTATCTTGGCTCTGGGACAGATCGCAACTACCGTCATAGTATTATCACTTTCAAAAAAAGTAGGTTTAGTCAACTATCCAAATTTTTCTCGTGATTCCTTTCGGAAAATTTTTCCCCTTCCGTTTTTATTCTTGGGAAATGCGGTCACTGGGCTTGGTGGAACCAAAGAGCTGTCACTTCCGATGTTCACCGCATTGAGAAGGTAATTAAATTTTGTTGTTACATAGGATGGGGAATCAATAACTGGGCAAGCCAAAATCACACCGTAACTGGAACTGACCGTTTTGTGTTTGCTTGTGCAGGTTCAGTATTCTGATGACCATGATTATGGAGTACTATATTCTTGGAGTTAAACCTGGATTAGCTGTCCAGTTGTCGGTGTACACTATGATTGGTGGTGCTCTCCTTGCCTCTACGTAAGCTTCGTCAGTATTTTACTACATGCCAATTTTGGTGTTCTCAGTTTCAGATTCCTCTTCTACCTCTAAATGTAAGTGTTCTCTACCTCGATTTCCGTCTATATCCCACTGTCTTTCGTAACCTTTCTTCTTCCTACGCTTTAAGTCTCTACATCTTCCTCCTGCCGTACAAAACTTACAGTAATAAACAGTTACGTGTTTCACAATCATGATACATAGTTGTATAATTTTATTTCTTTTGTAGTATTTCAACACCAGTATTCATTTCATGGTTGTAACAGCCTATTGTTTGCCATGTCAAAATTAACATTTTTACCCTGTATTCTAATCTCTTCGAGGTAATTGTTTTTAAACGGCGGGATTCTTTTCGTCCAGTTCAAATATGAAAAACCTTTTCTGTCAAACGTTTGTGTAGTGTAATTTGCTCTGTTTAGAGGGAAAACATTAAGTTAGTGTTTCACAACTGTAACAGCGTTGCGACTCAGCATACTTCACAAAACAGTTTAACTTAAGGTTAATAGTGAAGCTTATTCTTGAATCAAATTATTTATGCTGAGTTACGGAAAGTACGAAACGTTGGATTCAGCCATCATAAATGTAATTTGTGGAAAACACTAGTCAAGCAGTAAAACTAGTTTCTGGGGTAGAGAATGATTTCGTGGTAGAGAACACGTAAGCCATTGATAGAGAACACCGCATACCAGTATCCGATTTTTTGGAGAATTTACTATTATTTAATTGCCAATTTCTAAACGAGATTAGAGATGGATTATTGTAGTAGTAAGAAATTGGTAGTAGACAAATGAAAGCGTATAACATTATTTTGCTTTTGGTTGGTAGCAATGATGTAACATTCAGTCTTCCTGGCTACACATTGGTAATGCTCAACAACATTTTCACAGCTTCGAATGGAGTTTTCATGAAGAAAAAGCTGGACTCAAAGGAATATGGGAAATACGGGCTTATGTTTTATAATGCACTGTTTATGCTCATCCCTTTAGTTATTTTTGCATACATTAATGGCGACTTTGACAAGGTAACGTGAGCACCAACTGTTACTCATCATTATTAACATTATTAATTCCTGTACTTGCTTATCAATTTGAAATAGTTGACAGTGGAAAGTGGCTAATAAAGATTTGTTGAATGTTTCTAGGCGTTCGGTTACCAGCATTGGAGCAATACCTATTTTTTAATAAATTTTTGCCTAAGCTGCATCATGGGCTTTATTCTGAATGCCAGTGTTGTCCAATGTACGATGTACAATTCAGCCCTAACAACGACGATTATTGGGTGCTTGAAGAACATTTCGGTGACTTATCTCGGAATGTTTATTGGAGGGGATTATATTTATCAAATATACAATTTTATTGGTATTAACGTGAGTGTAGCTGGTAGTTTGGTCTACACTTACGTCACTTTCAAGAGGAAGTGAGACTCGATTCAGATGCCATTTTAGCTACTAATCAACTTTCTCCTCCCTCTACTCCTGCTTTTTATATTATGATGATTCCAGTGTACAAGCTAGGTTATAATTCTACTAGCAAGTAAACAAAACATGCCAAGAACAATGGTAACTGGAGAAAAAGCTGAATCCATCCATTAAACGCTCGTAGCTGGAGTCTGGTCAAGTGAAAATTAAAGTGTCGTGTGGACGAACGTCGCTGGGAAATTTCAGTCGGCAATACTCTTTGTAGAACGGCCTCCTTTTTATTTATACCTCACGTATTCCTGTCGTAGCAGAAATCATTTACGAATTAGATCAACTCTTCAGCCGTCACAATCATCTATTTCACCACAGCATTAGCCGTATTACTGTATAGATTAGTTGTGTAGTTTCGGTCTGCCAGTCAGACTTGATTTGAATTCCTGTCATCCGCATTGTTTGTTCAACGGACGGAGCAATCTTTCGTATGTGCTCCATCATCATGTTTTACTCATTCGCATCGTCACTCATGTTAGCCACTCTCTGTTAACCTCTGTAGTATTTGCTATCATGCTGTGTATTACTCGCTGCGGTATTTATGCGTGCATCATGTAAACTGGACTTTACTACAGTACGAGCTACTTGCAGTATGACAAAAAACCCTTATCAGTTGATAGTTGCAGTGAGATGCGATACACGCAGCCATGAAAATTAATGAGACCGAAAGCGACAGAAATTGTTTTCAAGGGGTATCTTACAATTTGTTGAATAATAATAATTATATTTTTACTTATTTTATTTAGTGCCTATGGTATACACTGCAATGCATGGCATACACCGTATGCGTTATTTCGTTCAGTTATTATTTTGATATCGTTTCGTGTATTGTCCGTATCGTGTCCTTCGCCTACGAAACAAACACAAATTGCTCATTGTTTCTACAAAATGTCCAAATATGTAATTATTGTGTCAATGGATCAACTTCTACGACGTGCATTTACAATTTGCACACAACCGTACACGATTTTCGTAGGTTTATGTCGTTGTTGCCACTTACAACCCCCTGTGTTGTTTCGTTGTTATTCCTTTGTATGGATGATGCGAACACGTTGAGAAAATAAACAGTATGCCTATGTCGTGTGTCAAATGTTACAACTGTGAACCATGTAAGGTGTAAGTCCTCGGTTGGTTTCATTTTTATTACCTGCGCTCAACAACGGTCTCTTGAATGACTGTTCGAGTTCATGTTTTTTGGCGATTTTTCATTGCATGTTCTTATGGGCTGGAATATTATTACCACTGCTAAGTCGTCTTAACATTAAATGACAGTTAAATTTATTATAAATGAGACGGCATTACAGGATACACATTAGATACATAATTGACGCTATCACTTGCATTCATAAATACAATGAACACTGGTACGAAATACTTTAGCTAGCAATGTTATGCGTGATCACGGTTAGTTGTAGCACTATTCAAATGGTAGTAGAGTAAAATAGGAATCAAGCTGTCCAGTTGACAGTCTTGGAATTTGTTCACACCAAGTTTCGAGGTAAATTCACACTCTTTCTGGCACAGTTAACATCTTACACAAGATAATAGAATACGATACAGGAATACACATGTGGCAGGGATTCCTTCCCAAATCCAACACTGTCAAATAAATTGCAAAAGAGCCAAGGGGACAGGTCAACAGTATATACTCAGCTTATTTATCATCATTCCAGGACAATATTACAATAAGGTGAGTATAAATACATAAGGATTTCAATTATTGAAAGCATTATCATCAAAATGTGGTACGGAGGCCAACAAAGTCAAGGTTGCGAGGCTGGAGAATAAAAATAATTAGCACTCATCTAATTCACTATTTCAATTTTTCTTTGCCCCCATGAGCAGGGCGTGGGTCAGTACACGAGTTGTCACTATCAACACAGTCACTGTCGTCAATGTACAAGACTGACTGACTTGAGGACACTATACTGGGAAGACTATCATTATCGTCCTCCTCTGCAGGTGTGAAGGAAGAGTCAAAATCCGACTCGGAATCGTCTCCGATGTTTATATCGCCGGGCATCTCTTCTTGGAGATCATCTAGCGCGTAACGTCTATCATCAATGTTCTGCCGATGATTCGCTTCCCAGAATATATTAATCTCCAGCTGCAGACGAATATCAAATGCCATGAAGCACACGGCTATGAGAACAGGTAGCTGAATTTTAGATGACCAAGCGAGTCGCATAAAAAAGTTCATCGACTGTCTGCAAATCCAAATCCAATCCACAAATTGATTATTATCCTAACATGGGTCAATATTATAACTATTCTCAATTACAAACGGTAAATAAGTTGCAAGCGTACTTGAAAGGTCCATCCATGGTATACGGTAATAAACTGGACATTGGAGGGAACTGGATTGGTGTTCGACCGACAAACACGGACATCATGTCCGGTGCTCTAGAAACTAGTGACGATAAAAACGGAAATGGAAATACTGATGACATTTTCTGTAACAGAAAGTTGAAAAAATTTCAAAATATAATATCCCACTCCCACACGACCCAAACTTTAACGTGGACTCGGGACTCGGACTCGACTAATTTCACTTTAAGCTTGTCAAAGTAAGCAAATCAACACCAAAAACAACAAATGAACGAATTCAAGATGAAAAATTGAACGATAACGACAAGACCCATTGTGACTGGTAAAAGTGAGCATTTGCCCTTCATGCTTACGTTTTAGGTCACGAACTTCATAATTGATGGTTAGTTAGGAGGCATAATCTAATCAGACCGGAGCACACGAGGAGGAAACCAAACGAATCAGTTGTTGGGTATTCAACTGAGCAACTACCTGTTTTTGGTAATAAACCGAATGAAAAACTAGTGTCAATCTTTCATCGATCGTCATACATGTTGTAGTTTCTGACTACATCAAGTAATTACACCCTACATTATATAAACGACATAAAACATACACGATTCAACGATAACGACCCGAATTCCAAATGCAGTACTTACGTGTTTTCAATTGATTTGTAAAGCTAATTGTGTTGTTTGGTTGTTGCCGAATGAGTTGGCGATATGCGACGCCGTAAAGAAATTAGGATGTTAAATTTGACGGTTATAATGGAACTGTTACGGGCAATGAGATTTGGGAATGTGGAAGGATTGTAAGGTGCATCATCGAAAAATTGTTTCAGCTGCTCCGAAAACACTTCACTATTGCTTCGACTGCAGTTTGTGATTGAGATTTGATTTAATGGGATTTGAGTTAGCAGTGCATAGTTGATGTGCAGAATACATAGATGATGAGAAAGTGAGCAGGTTTGGATATGAGTGGAGTGTGATTGTATGCTTGGAAAAAGGAGGGACGAGAAGGAAGTCCACACTTTGTCAAGGATGGCTCAACACTGTCATCAATACTGGGACTGGACGAGTAATAGAACCGTCGACCGTCATTCGTCAACCGTCCCGTCACGGGAACGGGACGGCAGGGACGGACTTCGGAGGGGAAATGGTGAATAACGGATGACGGAAGTGCGGTGGACAGATGGAAGAAAGTACCGACACCGCAGCAAGAGAAAAAGTTTACGTCCAATCAACTTATTAATGACTCAAGTGACCAAAGTGACGGTGAGGAGTTGATGTCAGGTTAGTCACATAAGGTACCTGCATATATTTCTGTGATGATGCTCACAAACTTGTCACTCGAGCCCACAATGGAGAGAGATGTAGAGGGAAGTTTGGTCCCTCCGTGGAAGTGGATGCGGAAGTAGTGAGCAGGTAAGCACGACGTACGGATTGTGCTCAACAAGGCGCTAGAAGTAGACGACGGCGAAATTGTCGTTTGCGGATTTCCCGGATTTCCATGATTCGGAAGAGTGGAGAACAAGGAGAAAATGAAACCTGGTCACTTGATGAGCTGAGAAGACCTGTATTTGGAAAATTGCGGAAGGAAACTTCCAGCCTGCGTTTGTTGAGGCGTGTGGAGCTGTGGAGGGAGAATGAATGACGTGACGACGACTTGCAGTTTTTGCCCATAGTTTTCGCCCACCGAGGATGTGGCAGAGGCCCTTACGGACGTCATCGGTGCACGCTTCCTAGTTGCAATGTGGCAATGGGCTAGTGGATCAAGGGGCAAAACTATACGAGCGAAACAAACATCAAAACGCCACAGCCAACTCTTTACTTATTTCGCATTTGACCCTCATGTCACCGTCAACATCACCAGCCTCATTCTACACGCTCAAAAAAATAGGCAAAATTTAATAGATATAAGGGTAAAAATTTACACATGTTTCGACTCCCGGGCCCATACAGGATTTGTTAAAAAAAGTTTACAGTAAAAATCTGTTGGCGTTTTACCGTAACTTTACGGTTACTTTTTACAGTAACTTATTTTTAACAAAGCCTCCAGAAAAACTACAGTAAATTCAACAGTACTTTACTGTTGCTCCATTTATGACCCAAATACCGGTAAATTCTGTAGTAATTTACTGTTACCCTAGCTATGGTTCCTTTGATTTGTAAATTCTACAGTAAATTAACTGTTAACTATGCTGAGGTATGCTACATGTTGCGATATTGTGCAGTATTGCAGTGGATAGTTCTGGACCGTCATAAATATAGATTGTGGTCAGTTTTGATTTATAAAGTGTATATATGTGGGAAACCGTTAACAAATTACACAAATAAACAAAACTATATAATTCTTGGCATTAGCAAATAGGGCCAAGGTGCCTAAGTGTGGCCGGGTCCCTATATGTGGCCACCCAATGATAATAGCAGATAAGGCGAGATATTAGGCTAGGCCTCATTTTCGCCCCTTCGTAATGGAAATTAAAAAATTGAATAATGGATGAGCTAAAACGTATAATTTTGGACGCCTTAATCGGCGACATGTAGAGAGCCGGTCACACTCTTATCCTACTTGTACTTACTGACCAGTAAGTACAAGTAATTATTTTGATTTCATAATACGAATGTAGCAGCATGATTTTTTCACAAGTTTATGTCAAAAGTATAATCCTTCAAAAAATTGCAATTATTGAAAGTACTTTCAAAACTAGTACATACATTTACAGTAGAAAAAAGTACACACATGACTTCAATTACATTTTTTGGTGGAATACGAAAGTTCAATGATAGTTCTGAGAATTAAAAATTTTATTTTCCATAGCCCATTTTTATATACAAAAAAGTAACCCGCTTTCATATTTAACCATGAATCAGATCGACTTTCGTTCAGATCGTTTTTTTTGTCTTGTAGTAAATTAAATGGCCTTTAAAGGATGACTCATCCTGAGGTACTGAGACACTAGCAAGTATTCAATACAAATTCGAAGCAAATTTTACTACGAATTGTATGAAATTACAATGCCAAATCCAACTAAAGTAAATTAAACCAATTTACAGGCAGAATTTTATGAGGAATTTAATGGTGCATTCGGATTTTCGTGAAAATGCATACTTAGAAATCCTATCGGCGCTAGCAAAGATTGGTTGACTTTAGACCTCGGAGATTGTTGACGCAGTTAATCGTCCATCAAACATATAAGCAAACAACACGCAATATTTTTTTTGGTAGTAGTTATACTTTTATGGCGGTAACTTTTTCTTACTCAAAAAATTGAAGTTTATGAGTTTGTAAGACGCAATGATGCAATAATTGAACGAGAAAATCTTGTTACATTACCTTCCATTCTCACTTATGAATAAGGCAACCCAAACGCATAAAATGCATAAAAAACATAATATAGCTCCTGGTTGCTATCTAGTTAAGCCTTTGGTATGTATGTAAATCGAAATATACAAAAAAAATTTTTTGTTTTGCATAAAACGCATAATTTGCATAATAGATCCCGAAAACGCATAATCTTTGCATAATGGATCGCGAAAACTCATATTCTTTGAATAAACAAAACTTATTTGCGATTAGCTACAAAAATTCTAAAAATTCACTTGAGATTCTGAAGTCTGCGAATAATGGAGCACACATAATTGACCTCAATCATTGCTATTGTTGTTGAATAAAATGTCCAATTTTATTGACAGTATAAATGCATTATCTTTGCATACTGAGAATGCGAAAGCGCATAATCTTTGCATACTGAAAATGTAAAAGCGCATAATCTTTGCAAAATGAAAATGCAAAAGCGCATAATCTTCGCATAATGAAAATACCTAAATCGCATAATTTGGGTTCCCTTACTTATGGAAAACCGAGAAGGAGTTGCATTAATTTGGAATTAGGATTGGGAAGAGGGAACAGGAACTGGGATGGAATTGAGTTAGAATTTCGGATCGATCTGTTTTCCAGCATTTCTCTTTTCTTCAACTAATCGCAGTTAGTGGTTACATATTCATTGAATCTCAGCTCACTCAGTTAGTATAATTATTGGATACTATCAAGCCCTGTGACGTGCTAGAAAAACCTCATTACATATTATGAGCAGCGTGAACCAGCAGCATGAACCAGCAGCCAGTAAAGAAGTAGTGAATATTGATGATATTGGTAATGTATGTGAATATGTGAACAATGACTGATAATTTTCACCCAGTTCACGCACATCTTGTTGCCATAGTTTAGTGACATCCAAAAATAATTCATTGAAATGGTAGCCAGCAAGGTAGCTAGACTAAGAGCCGAGCCGTAAGAATTTTTTCCGGATTTTGGAAACCAAATCATAATTCAAAACTTGTTAAGCCTTAACGTAATAAATTACACAGGTTTACAACAAATAAATAAACTGAAAACCATTAAAAAGTGCAACTGAAAGCATAATTGTAACTAGTACACAAAAACAGTAGTGACATTCACAAACATAACTTCGATTCCGATTTTTTGGTGAAATACGATTGACACATTATAAATTATAACTATTGACATTAATAACTGCTTGTACTTGTCACATAATTATTTTCATTTTACTCTCATATAATAAAGCAGTACCACACTGTTTTTCTTATTTATTCCCACTTTTGGTTTTTGCTGCTGCCCTTGTAGAACGGATTATCATCTCCCCAGTTGGCACACAAAGTTCCCACCATGACCACCCTCACTTCACCCCCACCCATTACTAGTGCCATGCTATACGCTATTATACTAATCTTTAGACCCATGCAAATCTACATATTATAAATGCTAGGTTAGTCTTATTATTGTAACTATAATATATTATAGTCTTAATTATAACTATAATTTACCTGTATAGCAAAATAGATATATTCAACACCATTCAAAACTTTTATCTATTATAACCCCTAACTTCCCTGTATAGTGAATTAGATAATTATATAAATAATATATAAAGTACGTAGGTGCCCCAACTTCTGTTATTAGTCTCTTTGTAATTACACAATTATTTATTCATTCTAGCTCATACTACTAGTGACATTATTACTCTAAAGATTTGTGACCAATAAATTCATCCTCCCATGGGCGACAGCCCACGGGAGAGTATTTAAAATAAAAAAATACTACTAGTGACATCAATTCAATATCTCTAGTACTACAATTTTTTGTTATTTTATTTTACTAATTTTATGTTAACCTGTAATAGTTTTCCCCATTACACAAACACCCAACGTCATACAACAATACCATCACCATCCACATACATATCCACCCACGAGTGAGTGGAACACACATTACCCCTACCATTCAGCAACACATTCAATGTCATCAATGTAAATATTCTACACTACAACTTTCCTCCCATGGACATCAACCAAAAGGGGAGCGTAATAATAAATAAAAACCCTCAAGAGCCTGCTACATTTGAAGTTGCTGGACTCCATGTTTTCTAACGCGCCAAAAGATTTTAACTGACGGACGCGAGGAACTTAGATGATTGACAATGACAATGTGCACAATTTAGTAATGAGATGTGAGTCGACAATAACGATCGAGAGAATGAAGGAAGGCACGCACAAAGTACTTGTTTCGTTAATAAATTAATGTCTACATTTATTACAAGATCACGTCCACAGAAGAAGCGAAGTTGTAAGAGGAACAAAGAGCGTGCAATTAACTACGCAGTTTGAAGTGACAATGAGTTGGTGACATTTTGAGAGGGAGAGCAAGGATTAAAAGGGAATCTAGGAAGAATTCACTTCCGAAGTTAATTAACTTATAGTAACGGCAGGGGAAATGGCCATTGCTTTGAAAGAGAGTAGGGAGGAATAGGAAGTGCGTGGAAGTGCGGAGTGAGTGATGAGATAAATTATAATAAATTACTTGAATTAATTTATTACTAAATTATATGCACTGAAGAGCATAAGTAAGTGGGAATGTAGTGATGGATTAAATAAGAAACCCTGTGGAAGCACTCAAGGGAGCACAACGAAATATTGCTAGAAGTTTCAGTCTATGGTCGTGTGCTGACCGCCTTAGGGCACTCGGAAGTCCAAGCCACACTTGTTGTATCTCTGTCGTTCCTTCTCAATCGCTTTATTTTGGCTTCGGTTTCGACACCACCACCGGCTTCGGCTCTTCCTCCACCTCATCCAGATCATCCGGGTCAACTAAGACGCTGTGTTAAACAAAAATTCACAAGGTTTACGATTTACGACCAACAAACTAAATGTAGTGAAATAAGAGAAAGGCAGCCACGGTCATTGACGAAAGGGAATGAGGAACATGAAGGCTTTCGCTTTCAACTCACTTTGGCGAATGAAACTTGAGTTGGATTGAAAGTGACTTACAATTCGAATTTCAACTTGTACTTCTTCTTGGGTTTGTCTTTGGTTTTGTTGGTCAAGACTTGAGCGATGGGAGCTGGGGTGGTTGACAGGTTGCCCAAGCGTGTGCTTTCTTCCACTTGCTTCTCCTTCGCTTTTTCGGTTTGTCGCAAAACGGGTCCTTGAATTTGACCTTGAGTTTGAGACACACGTTGTGGTTGATTGAGCAAAGTGGAGTTCCAAGGAGCGTAGACTGGGTTGTTGTTGTTGTGCTGCTGAGGAAGGGGCTGGAAGAGTTGAGTGTTTGGAGTTGCGTGTGCCTGGCTGTAGCCCCCCATAGAGTGGTGCTGGGGAAATTGGTTGCGCTGGTTTGGATGGATCGGAGCTGGTGGGGCAGAGTAAGGGGGAGTGAGTGGCGCGTAATTATGGCGAGTTCTGGTCTCGGCCGGTTCCTTGTCTAGCTCTTCCACCTTCATCTCGTCATCATACTCATCGTCCAAGTCGTCCTCGGCCTCGTCATACGTCGCTGACCACGTGTTGGGAGGATGACGCTGAAGGAAGGGCTGGTTGGTTGGGAGTTGATGTGGCTGTGGGTGGAAATGCCCGTGCTGTGGTCGGAGAGACTGTAGACGTGAGGAGTGGTGTTCTGAGTGAAGACGGGCAGGGGTGACTTGGACGACGGGCACTTTGGTGTAATCGCTTGGAGGCTGTGACCTTCGTAGTTGTTGGGTGATTGGTGTGCGTCGCGAGGGTTTAGTGGGCTGGTGCGTTTGCAAGTGCTGGAGGAGGTGCAAGAGGTACTTTTGGTGTTGCTGCGGCAACTGCTGCAGTCCTTCGATTTGGTTCTCCATGTCTTCGAAGGGGTCGTTGTCGTCATGGGCACCAAAGACCGGCGGTGGTGGCGTTTTCTTCGGATGATTCCGCGTACGTTGGTCCTTTGACTGTGGTAGTCGTTGTTGGGTGACGGGAGTTGGTTTGTGCTCCTGCCTCCTCGTGCCCTGGAATGTGTGAGTTTGAGTTGGGGTGCGCTGGGATTGCGTTAGTCTACTTCCGTACTCTCCCGCCCACTGCACCTTCGCGTGTGGTCTGGGACTCTGTGTCATTATATGGTGGTGCATTGGACGTGATCCAATTTGGTGCGTTCGTGCTGGTGGCGGAAGCTGGAGCTCTTCTCCGTAGTCGCCCAACAAATCCATTTGTGGTGGTTGTTGTTGCTGCTGTGATCTGGAGGAGTAACTGTGGGTGTTTGACGACTTCGGAGCCTGGAAACGGTGCTGGAGTTGCGGTTGACGAGACCGGAAGGGAGGAGCGACTGGAGGAGCATTGGTGGTTGTGGTGTAGAGGAATGGACTAATGTCTACTGGGGTCAAGTGCGAGTTGTTTGGTAGCTGCTGGAAGGGATCGCTTGGAATGGGCGAGTGGGTGGTGGAGGAAATGTGGCGTTGAAGGAGAGACTGGAACGGCGACTGTGGGGACATTGCGCTGAGGTTGAAGCGAGTCACTCTGAACACGTGCTGGTTGTAGTTGGGAAGGAGGAAGTGGAAGACGGAGACGGGCACGTCGGGGTTGATGGGTCCGAGTCCGGAGTGCAGATTGTCGACGTGATGGGACTGGGATGAAGGGACGCGAACGGTGGAGGACAAGTTGAGAGGGAGCGGGTCGTGGTGGAAATGGCGCGGGTTGGAGCGGGACGAGGGCTGCGACGGAGGAGTCGTGGAGTTACTCGTCGCTTCACACCAACACACCACCACCCCCGCAAATGCAATTAGGAAAAGACGCTTCATTGAGATTTGCGTGTATTCCACTGTGCGCACAACTGAAACCACTACAGTCACTTTATAATAAGCACCACTTGACTCTTGAACAAAATTGTCCCTGTTCACAGAACATCCGCACAAGATTAATACAATTAGAAAGCACTGGCGAGTGTCGGGTGTTTTAACGGTTACCCGCCATCCTCTTCCTCAGATTTACCTGTGGAATACGAAGGATTGGTGCAGACGTGATTGGACTGCTGGACTGAGACTCAAGTAGCTGGGTTTTTTGATGAGTGATGGATTAGGATTGAAGAGACAGGAGATGCACTGACTGAGTGAAGGTGAACAATGCGGCTGCAAGTGAAGGACGGAGTTAGAGGTGTTGGTCACGAGTGAGAAGTGAGAGCGGAAAGAGGTTCGCATATGTCGGTCTCCTCAGTTGTCGCCTGTTGCATTCCGCCTGTGAAGCTGTGGATCGCTGGTGGTGGCTGAGGGGTGGTGGAGAGCGGAGAGAGCAAGTGAAAGAACGGAAAGTGAATCGTGTCAGCCGAGGCAGTGCGTCTCGCATCCGTCTCACTTCCTTACGCACACTTTAGTTGTGAACGTGACCCTGACACGGCTGCCCTGCCCGAGTGTGGTGCAGGCAGGGCTTTGCTCGTGGAAGTGGTCAAGCGGCTTCCAGGCGATGAACGTTGGGACGATATGCGAAACTGGGCCAAGACTCAGAAAGAGCACGGCGCGATGACTACTGCAAACCGGTATTCACTCCAATCCTTCCCAATGGAAACCTACGGCTGCATTGAGTGCGAGCGAGAGCCAGATAAGTTGCTCCTTTCTTGTCATCCAGCTAAAGGAATGTGCGGACGAAACCGGTTCTTCGTTGGCAAGTGAAGGAAGGGAAAGTGATGGAGAGCTGTTCGCTGTGCTCAGTGAGAGTTGGAACGACTCGTTTTACTTGAATAATCACCCGAAGCACAAAGTTCAATGGCACTCGCCGCTGTCCAAACACTTGCTCTTCATTTCTTCCTCATTTCGCATCTACGCACCGACCACTCCAAACAAACGCACTTCCCGGCGATCTTCCTTTCCGCCCACAATCCGTCATCTTTTCCGCGCGTGCCGTATCAAGGAGCGCCTTCCGATCATAACAAGCTATTCACGTGCCCACGATTCCTAATAAACGATAGCTGTTGGGATGCTCCCAGCGTGCAAATATGCACTGGTTCTTTTACTCGGCTCCTGAGCAAAAGCCCAGCTACCTTGCTACAGCCTTTGGCTTGATTTAAAACTGAAGTCGAATTGGGTTCGGGGCTGAGGAACTTATTTCGAATCCCAAGGAGCGTAAAATTAGTTATTATTCGAATGTAAACGAGTACTGCAAATACTCTCTAGATCCTAAGATTACTCTTGACACCTGTTCAATGCGGTTTATTTGTTCAAGGAGGGATTTCCTTGAATAATCTATTCCACAGTGGAGTGTCATACAGAATGCTGGAATCTTATCCTCTTACAAGTACAATCGTCTGTTTTTACACTCTTCTTTATTCGCACTCCACTGGCTTCACACTCTCGTGACCATCCGCCCTTTCGACCACACACTTCTAACCGCACTCTTCTGAATCCATACAATCTTCTGATCGGATAATTACCTCCCAAAGTATTCCATTATTGGCAGTCTATCTTTTAGAAACAAACAGCTTGCAGCTGTTGCTGCATTTGGATCTGTACTTAGACGTTTTTAAAACAATATTTTCGTTGATCACCAGTACAAAAAAATGCAAAAGGCACAATGCAAAATCTTTTTTCTTGAGTCCGAAAGCTTGCGAATTTATTAAATAAAAAGGGGTGATACTTTATTCCGCAGTTGCACAATATTCTTTTTGGCAGTTACACAGTATTTCTTTTGGCTGTACTGAAGTACTCTATTTAAAGTATTTTTTCTGGCAGTTCATACTAGCAGTTGTCTAATTAGAATATCTATAATTACTTTCCATGAAAGTTCAAATGTTCCTTTGCATACTGAATAC
>JAAXYX010002675.1:0-16613 GCA_036851915.1 Ptenothrix huangshanensis
ACTTCTGGTGCTAAACTTGCTAATTCATCTTCCTCCCTGTATTCTGTGCATACCGTAAATAATTTTTCATATAAATAAAGTACGTTGGCTATATTCTATAATTTTTAAGCATTAAAATATGAATTCAATCATCTCAAAAACTCACCAAATATTTCAAGGGGGTCACTAAATTTAGGACACCGTGGGCTCCATAGAAAATTACTATCAGAATTAGAAGCGTTGTCATTGTCATTGACAATGACAGTGGAAGGAGAACCATGACAGGGAACTGGATATTGTTTTTTCTTCTGTGTAATGGCAATATCATTCGAATTGCTTTCACTGACAATTGCAGTAGTAATAGCGTCTTTGAATTTGGATTTGGATACTGCCACAGACGTGGGCTTGTTTCCAATAAAATCCTCTGAAGCCTTTGCGTTAGCAGTTATAATTGAGTTGACATTTGTAGAAGTAGAAGCGTTGCCCTTGGGCAACGGCATCTTGGTCTTATCTTTATGAACCTGACATGGTAAAAGTATATAATTGACATTAACACCATTCTTGCGCCTTTTGGCTACAGTAGGAGAAACTTCTACTTCTCGTGGACGGTCGAGACGGACAGGAATGTCACTTTTGCTTTCCAAGGGTTTCGGGGCAGAACGCTTGCCTTTATATGTTTTAACGGGAGTTTTCTTCGAGTCATCACAAGTATTTCTTGCATTTGTATTTTGCGTCCCAACAGAGACAAGGCCAGGACCAGGTACAGAGTTAGCATTTTTCTGAGTTCCTTTGTCGCTAACGTCAGTACCGCTTCCCTTTGCTCTAGCGGATTTGGTTTTGCTAACCGACAAGGCCCTCTTGCGAGGGTTATGCTGCGGCAGATGCATAGCCTGCTCTAGCAATCGAACTTTTGCTAGAACATCGAATCCTGTTAATAATAAAAATTCATAACTAGGGGAGATTAATATGTATATCACAGGAGCGTGGCTGGGGGGGATGCTAAAGGTGCTGAAGAACCTCCGAAATTTCGGGAAAATTACATTTTTTCAAAAAGGGTTACTTTGAAAATTTGGGCCCCTTCAAAAAAACGTTTATTGGAAAAATCGCACCCTTTCATAAAATAATTATTAGAATAATTTATAATATAAATTTTAGTAAATGTTACTGAGAAACAATATACGCTTCAAAAAAGTGCTGCTTTCAAAAATGAGACCTTTTCAAAAAGTTTTTTTTTTATAGAAAAATGAGATCTTTTCAAAACATGTTAAATAGAGAAATTAAACCTTTCGAAAAAGTAATAATGTTAAAAAATGAATTTTAGCATTGCACTTCACCAATCACCAACCGAAATTCCGTTCCAGGTACGACCCTGGTATAGAAAGGGAATGCATTTAATCTAACAATTCATTCAATTTTAAAAATCATTTACCAAACTGCTCTCCAATCCAATCTTCAATTACTTGTCTCCAAAGAACGTCTGCCTCTGATTTATTTCTCCACCAAGTCACTTCTGTTTCCAATCTATTTTTCCACCAAGCGACTTCGTTCTCCAGTCGAATCAGCCGCGCCTCAATCCCCATCCCCGGGGTCATGTCATTATTTTTACTCCAGTCCCTTTCTTGTTGGCTATTGCCTTTACTACCAACGTTTCTATTCAAGTTCGCCATTTTAGGAAATTGAGCTCTCTTCTCCTGTCGAATTTCAAAAAAGGTCACACCAGCCTGGTCTTACGAGAAGACAGATTATAAATTAGTTTAAGTCTGTTTCCTAGGATATTCTCAATTATTACGAGAAATTAAATTTCATATGACTTCTCCTAAGGCACCATGCTATTTGTCTTATATAGCCGTACACGTAGGAAGGAGAAAGGTTAAATCCTTCATAAATCTTCTACCTAATTTGTTTTAATTCGGCTGACTTTTGATGGGAGAGATGGGCTCATAATAACAATTACCTTAATTCTCGTTAGTGAATGAAAAACTACTTTTCCGCTAACTACATAAATTTAAATTGAAAATTGTATCAAAACAAGACTATAAAATCAAAAGTAACTAAGCTAAAACAAACTAAACGTCAAAAGTTCATACAACACGTAACCAATTTAATAGCAAGAATGAATAGTCGACGATGACTTAACTATATCGGTTTATTTAATCAACCAAATTCAACGAACTCCTAACTACCACCTACCACATACGATTTGATTTAAAAATCGCTCCGAGGATTTGCATTCGCGATTCTGCTTCAATCGTTTAGCTGGTAAATCACAATCCAATTCATATATTACGCTCGTACAAATTATTCCAGCCTATCGGCGCGGGAGTCTCAAAACGTCTCTGCTTTTTTAAACTCTGATTTCTGATTCTGAATTCTGATTCTGATTCCGTTGAATTGGTTAATTCCGTTCCGTCGCGGGCAATTGCGGATTTGCTGATGGTTGCGCTACGAAACCGGAACTGATGCTACGCTCTGTCAGTGACATGAATTCTAAATCTGGCTACCCGATTTTCTAAACCAATAAGTTAACTTTCAAACCATATTAGCCTTTAAAACACCTGAAGCAAAGCTCGCAAATATGTTTCTCATGACGATTAAATAAATGAAGTTGAGTTTTGAAACTTCTAATGGTTCTAATTTCTAATTTCAAATGCTTTTAGAAACCTCTAATTTTCCGCTCACAAAGCCTTCCTTACTACTCTTTGCTTCTCTTCTCGTAATCAAATAAAGTAGCGGCAAAATTTGAAGTAGGTACGTATAGCTTACCTGCACTGCACGATGACGGAATTTGACCTTTGACCGAAGTAACGGAGGACCGAATGAGATGACTGATGGATGTGGCTAATTACATAAATTAATATAACTAGACAATTCGGCTTAAAATTGAAAGTAATTACGAAAAATATACACAATTAGCCGATCTACATGAACACCGAGTACTAATTTTTAAATTAAGTATGATTACAAAATGTTGAATTCTGTTGAATGTTGGTACGAAAACAAAAGCCTGTTATCAATAACGGAAGAGCGGAGAGGATCTATATCTAGACTATTCTAGACTAGCCAATCTAGAGCCCAAGCTGAGATACGCTTAAGAATCTTTACACTTTAAAGGCTTTAGTATTTACGGCTGTAGGTTGCAGTTTGTAGAAAGGTTTCAAACAAAAAATTCAGAAATTAATGTGATAGTTTTGAACTCTGTTTTTCAACTTCCGCCCGAGTAAGCGACCACAAAATTCGTTAATTCGTTCGTATTGAGTAAACATTCGAATTGTGACGCCTCGCGCAAATCCTGAAATCAATCTGATTGCTGCATTGATTTCGGAAATGTGACGTCAGAAATGCGGGAGAATAGAAAGAGGGTGAATGACAAAAATCGGAATTTTACATTGCCCATAATCATATTAATCTTTCTAAAAATAGCTAATTGTAATGTAATTAATTAAATTAATTATGCTATGTTTATGTATCGAAGTAAAAAGTGTAATTTCACAATCGTATGTAAAACAAAGTTTTTATTTTCACGATTAACAATACTAAAATACATATTTTTACAACAGCAACGCAAAGTTCAAGGTCACCCGTCTTCAGTAATTATTTATCTCGGGAAATGAATTAAAAAAAATGTAATTATATAATCACTTGTATACAGTTAATAACAGTGTAAAGTACTAAGTCAACAGTTGAAGAAATGACAATGGTGGAATGAAAGTGATAATAATATAAAATCAATTTCCAAAAGGATAATAATAAATACAATGTAACATTTCAAGTTAACCACAAACTAAGCAATCAAAATAATTCTAATGATGCAAATACCTGCTACAACTACAATATAACAATCTAAATAATTTAATACTAGGCAGTCTATAAATAATAATCATAATCATACTAATTTAAGATATACTAAATATTCACTAGTTTTTAGTTGTAGCTAATTAAGTAATTATAACTATTACAAAAAATATGTCCTCATTACAAATATCAATATCCAATGCACACTTATTTATATTTTGTCAGTGCATCATTAACATTCTTAGCTCATGCTTTATTGCTCATGCTCTCTAAACATTTACATAACTAACTTACACTTCAGTAACTACTACTATAATAGTAAAAACGTAAACAGACTACGATACTATAATTCTTCACGATTAATTTTCGTATTTGACTGCATAATCAGAATTATCAGACCGCAAGATCATGGATAAATATTCTCAATTTTTGTAGTTCACTAACTTCAATAATGTGGATTCTGATATATAATAAAATATTCTAATTATACAAGTAAGTACAAGTTGATTTTATAGTACGCAGTCAATTATTTTGCACCTATGCGTACATCATAACAACAACGGCCTGATAGACGCTAGAGTTAAAACCATATAATTATTACAAGCCTAGTAACAAAAATCATGCACAATATCATCATCAGTATCACCGCGCAAAAACACAATTAGTATTACTGCAAAATCATTATGCTGTGATTTTAAAATGTGCGCGGGGACAGAACAAAGTAAGTATTTCTGACGTCCATGAAAACAGTGTTGTAAAAAATTCTCGCAAACTCAAATACATAGTCAAAATAAGCTAGAAAGTTTAGTTTTGAGCTTCAAATATAAGGAGAATAAACATAATCGAAGAATAATTTAAACTAATGATACGATACAGATCTAGCTTAGGATGCATTCGCTACTTCGTCATCTGCAATAGAAAGCCAAAATAATATAAACATACGTATAAACTTATAAATTATCTCTTAAGTACGATAATAAGATTGTTAAATTTATTTTCATAAACGTATTTTTATGTTTTACACTTACTTACCATCGCCATCGCCATCGTCATTGACTTCAGAAATTTCGAGAAAATGCCCTAGATGAGAAGAATCTTGATCAGGGTCATGATCTTCATCGTCATCATGGTCATGATACGTTTCCGATCCAGACATTGAACGTGGATCAACTTCCATCATTTCGACCATGTGAGAATTTAATTCCATGCTATCTTCATAGTCTTTCTCTCCATCATTTAGTTCCATGGCTTTAAAATGAAAATAGAAGTACTTACATGTAATTTATTACAGTTTTAAAAACCCACAGAATCTGTCTCTGAATTGAATTCGCAAATCAGTTATGACATGGACAGAGTAAGACGAATTTAAGCATCCAAATTGGAATTCTTTCAAGTGAGAAAAAAAATACTTACGACCACATTTGAGCTGATGCTTGAGAAAATCCTTGCGATTGAAATATGACTTGGGGCAGTTAGTACACTTGTGAGGTTTCTCAGTCAAGTGCATCCGTTTTGCATGTGACCAGGCACTCCGTATATCGGCGTAACGATTCTGACAAACTTTACACTCATAGAAGGTTGTGGATCCATTTACTTTTTCTGTTGGTATTAAACACATCCTTTTAAAATTACACGTTTTCACAACTTCTTTAAACTAGAATTACAGCTTTAACGCTTTTTTTTTGCGTTTCGAGATGAGTGAAGCAAGTTATGAATTCTCACTGGAAATCAGTCCGGTACTCAAAACGTTGGCAGGAACATTGACGATTCTCCCATTTTTGCCGTACGTTCTACGTAGCCTACGAATAGGTAGGTGGTTTTTGTCTCCTACGTTTGCATTGCTTGGTCTTCGTCTCGGTCTCGGTCTCACTCTTACTGGAGATAATGAAAGTGAAGAAGTCGCTGCTGCTACTGGAACAGCTTCGAGATCTATTAAAGAAAATATAGAAATAAAAGCAGTCCGAAGTTGAGACAAGATTGCCCAACAAAAACACTCGTTTTATTTTAAGAGACTCACTAAGGTTCAGGTGCCCCCCTTGCTTGTCATAGCAAAATTTTTCGTGAATCACTCCGTCAGTTTTGCTGGAAAATCTTTTGTGACAAATCCTACATTCATAAAGTCTCTCCCCAAAATGAACGACACGGGCGTGACGACGAGCATTGCAACTAACGGAGAATAATCGGTTACACTGAATACATTTGAACTGATTATTGCTCACCTTACCTAAAATTGAGAGCCAGAAGGAAAAAATCTTAAATGATGAATGATGAACAGGTAAAATAAAATATGACAATTTTTGATATGAATGATTTACGTATGAGCTTCGCAGCCTCGCGTCGTTGCTCCATGGTAAGTTTCCCTTGGACTTGAACCTTCATCTGATCCTGTTCCTCAAACTGACCAGGCACCAGCACGGAAATCGGAACAGTCTCTTGCATATTGGAGTTGTCTCTACAAAGAAAGGATTCCTCTTCGTCTTCGAATTCATTGTCATCATCTTCATCGTCGTTTTCTTCTACAGGTAGTTCCTCGTACTCTTCAGCATTGAAGTCTTCCACAGCCTCAATGTCAATCCCCGAAGGAACATGAACATTGCTCAGATCAAGTCTACTGGACTCTTCTTCCTCTCCCTGACTCCCCATGCAGGTCAGATCAGGAAAACTTGCATCTGAGAAAGTTGATCTGCTTTGATTTTGACTTGGACTTTGAGTTGGTGGCGAATCTCCTAAACTGACTTCAGGTATCAAAATGGGAATGGGTGGATCACAATCACCATCACGGTCTACAGACGCCATTTGAAATTCAGCTCGCTTTTGAGCGTTTACACTCTGACCTGGATGCATCCGTCGTACATGACGATGACCATTGCCACGGTCACTAAATATCCGTCGACATGCTAGACACTGGAATTTTTTCTTCTCTCCTGGTACAACTATCGTTTGAATGAGACTTCGGGCTGGTCGGGATCTGTATGTTCGCTTTCGTGTTTCATTAACGTCAACATCATGAGTGACTGCGACGAGGGTGCCAGGGTCGATTTCATCTGGATCCATTTCATCTTCGTCAGCTTCCTCAATATTCAGTTCAAGATCATGATCATTACTCTCACACTCCCGGTTATCATTGTCTTCAAAATCTTGCTCTTGGCCTTGGTCCTCGTCGTTCATATCCGAAGTGGCTTCTATCGTTGTGAATTCAATGCCATGGTCATCTGTTTGGTAGGAAATTGAGTCATCCAAGGAAGAAACAGTAGTTGGGTCTATTTTAGAGATATTGTTTGCAGCAGCATCATCAGCTTGATCGGCACTTGCAATTGCTTCGTCTTCGTCCTCTTCCAAGTCTAAGATTTACAATTGCATTTTTCATTAATCTCTTATAGGAAATCGTCAGTGAAGAGCCAAAATGACCTAATTCAAAATGCCTCAAAAAACAAGGTGACTCAAATTCAAACAACACAGGAAATAAAACGACTAAAATTCATGAGTTGGACGTATAGCCTAAATACATTAATCGATTAAAAATTCATTAAATAATTGTTACACATATTTTCAAAGGTGCAAAACGTTCTAATTTATATTTTTCACAGAGATGAATAACTTTGAGATTACAATTTGTCAATAAGTGCTAAATGTTTTAAGACTTCTTAAATAGCAAAATGCTGTAATTAAGACTTCTCGAAAAGTGTTAAACGTTCTAATTACGACTTTTCAAAAAGCGCAACACGATCTGATTAAGACTATTCAAAAGGCGCTAAACGTTTAATTTGTGTACCAACACAAATATGACTTTTCAAAAAGTACAAAACATTCTCAATAGGGCTTTTAAAAAATTGAATAGCGGCCAAATTAAACATTCGCTGACTACAGTTTTGACGTCAAAACGACCAAAAGATGAAAAACGACGTTCAATTCGGCTCAATGTTGCGTGGCCGGTGACTATAATTCATAACTGCCAAAAGGTGCATCTACCACTAGAATAAACTACATAATATAGTGATTCAGGTCGTTTCGTTTTTCAGTCCTTTTGAATTTAGCTTATGATGCTTTTTGCAGCATTTGGATTGAGGACATTTTGACTCTTCACCGATAATACGTGTGTGTATTAACTCCATGGGCATTTGTAATTACATTTTATTTGTGACTACCTACCATAAATAGTGAGTGGATATTCCGTTCGGTCAGCAGCATCGACATCAACTTCGGTGATATCATCATTGGCAGAATCACCTTCATCTTCGGGAATGCTAGAAAATTCGTATGATGGCTCCCGTACCGATTGAATTTGTACAACTTCTTCTGCTTGTTCCTGCTCCCGTACATTTGTTAGGTCCGCATCCGGCTCCGGTTCCGTCGCAGGTACAGAAACATTTCCTTGAACATTAGTAATTTTGTGCTCCACATCATCAACAGACTCAATACTAACACCCACTAAGCGTTCGTAACTCCCCGGAGACAACTGAATAGGATTTATTTCAGTGACCGTAATGGAAGCTGGCAAGTTTTTCAGAGCTTTTCTTGGGGATGTGGCTACTTGGTTGGGATCCTTCGAATTATTATTACTGGCGCTCGCACTGCCCTTAGCAACGTCGGCTTGCTTGATAAGCTTCAGTTTAAGTTTATTAAAATCCACCTCAACATTCTTTGTGCTGAAGGTGACATCGATCACATTCGCTTTACGGAAATCTGACTCCAGTCTTTGTGCATGGCGGGTCACATCAAATCCTGTGGACAAAGATAAAGGGAATCATTTAAATTACAAACAAATACGATAAATTCCCAAACTTTAACGTTTAGCAAAAATAAAGAAATAATTTTATGTTACCGAATTCATCAAAAATCCAATCTTCCACGACTTTTCTCCACAATGACTGTATTTCAAATTTGATCCTCCAATTGTTCACTTCACTTTCCAACTTTATGATTCGACTCGTCCAGTCCCCACTAAGTCGTTCAGTTCCTAACGTTCCCATTACTTCAGTGGATGCTAAAATGATAACGGTCTCGAAATTCTGCTTCACCAACGATGAACGATGAGCGGTAAACGAGTTATAAATTAATAATATAAATATTAATTACTAAATCTCAACTATTTATGTTACTGCTACATTCAAACTCACACTGATGCAACGGCAGATGTAGTAGAATTCAATTTACTACGAATAACTGACAATTCACGCCGACTGACTGTAAATGAAAAAGCAATCAAGAATAAAGTAACTTGTTTCACCGTTCAATGTCAAATGTTCACTCAATTCTCAAGAATGCAATTCCCACACGAGTGAAGCAATAAGAACCAGAAGAATGGCAACTGATGACGTCTAAAGAACATCACAGTAGAATACTTTTTTGCGCGAGATAATCAGGCATTATGTACTTAAATAATTACACTTTAATCATAAATCAGATCCGATGTCCAATTCTTATCGTATCGTATCGTAAATGACAATGACCGAACATTGGATACTATAGCAAAACCAAACGCCACACATGACAAAATCTTTCCAACAAAAGAAACTCAAATCCTTCGAAGCACAGTTGGTAGAAGGACGATTAAAACTAGAAATGTCTTTTAGCTTGAAATTAATTAAAATTAGGTTAAAAATCCTCCTAAATCGGTAAATTTACTGAGGAAATTACTTTCCGTCTTTGATTTGGTCGTTGATTGAGAAATTCATAATTTGCCCAACTTTTCCTGCTTCCGGCGAAAGCGGGAAAGTTTGGAATTTCTAAGGGAGAATCGGAAATCTGAACAAGGACAAGGGCAAGGAGGAAGAGCGCATTTGACTCATTTGCGTACTAATAATTACATCTATGTATGTAAGAAACGGAAAAAGATAATGATTGATTATGATTTAATTACAAATTACTATTAATATGATATACCAAAGTGCTTTTGTTAGTGAAACTTCTAGCTTCCCCTAAAAATATTGATTAGTTTGTCGTTTGTTTTGCATATACGAGCTTCCAGTTTCGGGAGAGCTGATTGCAATTATTTTCCGCAGTAGCGCCAGTAGGAATTTTTTCCTTAAGGTCTGGAAAAACATGATCTCATACATCGTAAAGTTTTTAATAAGCTGCATTTATCTATCTTGTGTGAAAGCTAAAAAAAATGCGCCTTATTCGTGCAAATTAAAAAAAACTGCGTGGTTTTTGTGCAACCAAAAAACTCCGTCCTTTTTAGCAAACACTAAAGAAGACAATGTATTTTTAAAACTCCTAAGCCTACGCCTAGTTACACTACTGATTTTCCGATAATCATATCAATTTACTGAATTAATAATTTTAGAAGGCATATAATTATTTACTTTATCACCTTTTCTATTTTAATTTCGTTAATGTCTAGCTAATCTACTAGCTGCATTTAATTTTCCAGCACATAATTATTGGTAACTTATTATGACGAGTGTACATACATAACAAGAAATACTAAGATTTAGGTAACTATTTTTAGGTAGAACTTAATTAATGAATACTGAGTGTACATACAGTGTACATACATAACTATATAATTGCATTATAAACTAGGTAACATTTGCCATTTGCTATTGCACATCCATTTGGAACCTTGTGTACCATCACACCATGTTTTTAATGGAGAATAAACACTTAATACATAATTCTCAGCTTATCGTTGGTTACGATTTACAGTCTCGTTAATGCATTAACAATGTTACATAATCACTAATTACGTAGGTATTTAAAAACATAAGTAGAGCAATGACACATGAAAATGTTAAGCACTTATGTGTACATACTTTATGTAATTACATTTACATTTATACAGTTACAATTTATTACCCACTTAATTTTCACCCACTGCAAGTATGCACGATATAATAGAACAAACATAATGATAAGGATATAATATTATGTTATTTTACTTACTAATAAGAAAGAATATTAGATATATGTAACTAAACCTACCTAATAAAGTAAGTATTTTCACATTTCTTCGTTCGCTTTAGTTTGTAAATATCATGAGAGCAGACTATCGGTTTTATTTTCATACTTCTCTAAGAGATTATTAGTAAAAAATGCAAGATTCGAGATTCGGGACAAACAATGAGATTTTTTCGATGCGAATTTGCGATTTTAAATACTAAAAAATAAAAGCTATCTACCTACGTTAGATCACAAAGAATTAATTACACTAACCCGAACAAGAGTACATCTTTACTCGTAACTCTGGGATAGGGTCAAAGCGAAAACATGTCAAATGACTTGGTCCTTGAAATCGCAGGCTGAAAACAACATCTTGGGTACACTTTTGTTAAGCTACAAACTACCCGAGTTCAAAGATCACATCAGAGAAATAGGCAACGGAAATCAATTTTAACTATTCCTGCCAAATTTCATCTAAGTGTTGTATTTTTACAATTTACAATTTTTGAATTGTTATATGTTACACTGTTTTAAAAAGTCTGAATCTTAATATTCCATAAACTTCGAAAAAGTCGGATATTTTTTTTACATATTCTGATTTTTATCTTTTACAGATTTTGAAAAAATCTGAATTTTTACACTGGCACCCATTTTTTAAAATGTTTGATTTTCTACTTTTACACTTTCAAAATGTCTGAATATCTAAAAATTTGATTTCTGGTCCTATATTGACCATATGTGACATTTGACCCCGATTATTCCGGAGCTTACCAAAATGTATCCAAGGATCTTTTCATTCTGGGGTTAGGAGCAACAAGTCAAGCGTTTTCGCCAACTTTGACCCAATCCTAGAGTTACATGTAAAAAAATCTTTTGTATTTAAGTATATACCATTACCAATCGATGAAATCCTAGCTGAATAAGATTTAAAATACCTAACATAATAATTTTTGAATATTTTAAACCCCACACCTTCTTCGCACAATATTACTAGCCTTGCAGTTGCATTCTACTAATTTCATACTAAGTAATTATAGCACTATTCACCAATTTATTTCGGAGATAAAACTAGTTTGACATTTTCTCCAGCCCATGTCATACAAATACTGTACAAAAATTCAATCATTTTTAAATGACTCATTACATAAATGAAACTAAACTATAAAATATTCACACACGGTTTGAAATCTATCACCTGTTCAACTTCATCACTGTCCATAACACTCAAGTAGCTACTTGCGGATTCCGCATTAGTAGGCAGTATGGAATCACAATCTTGCTGTCCATTTCCACCTCCACCTCCTCCACCAAGTTGCATGTCAATATTCAAGTCGTTTAAATTACTACAACTGCTACCACTACTATGAGGATATGAATCGAAATTTCGAATTTGAATACGAGGGAGTGGAGGGGATGGAACAGAGGAAGAAACATTGACATTACCATCAGCAATACGATTGCAATTATTAAGGTCAGCCTCAACACTATTGTTGGAATTGAAATTGGAATTAGAGCTGCTCTCATCCAGTTCGAGATTTGATGTGTAGAGATTAATTTCAGGCACCACAATTATCGGTTCAGATTCTACAGAAGCTAGGGGAAAAACTGGGGATAAATTAGAACAACTTGGTTGATTTAGATTTGGTTGGTTATGCTGCTCCGACGATGTCGAGGAAGATTTCGATGATGGTGGTGTCGATGACAATGGTAGTATAGAGCCCGAAATTCCACTATCAATGGATAGAGCTGAAACTGGTCTTGGTCTTGGTCTTAAACTGGAAGTAGGCGATGTGAGAGTTCTGGAATCCGAGAGAATAGAAGTGTATGTGTCAGCAATTGACCGAGGACTTTGAGATTGACTCTGAGTTTCACTTGGCACTGGTTGTGGAAGTGGAGATGTTTGGGATTGCGGTTCATTGGAAGAAACTACTTGATTCACATTACCCAAATCGATACGATTTTGATTTTGATCTTCGACAGTCCCTGACTCATCCTCATCATCAGAAAGTGTAATTTCATCCAATACTATTTTCTTGCGCTTCCTTCGATAATGCCTTTCCGCCGTAAGGGGTGGGAGGATCAAATTATTTTGACTCTGGTTCTGGCTTAAGAGTGCATGTTCTCGTGGAACATAGCGCTTCCCTGCGCTGTGGATACTAACGATCTTGATGAAACTTGAATTGTCACTGTCATTCGGGTTTTCCTGGACCGACTGCTCAGGCATCTGAGGCTGAAACACAGGTATGGATGGTGGCATATTATTTAGGAGCTGAGCCTGCGACTGATCAGGGAAGGGTGCGTTAGGATAATTTAACCCCGAGGTCGAGATTGAATTTGATGAATTACGTTTCTGCAATTGATCTGCTTTGCTTTTAGATGAACTTCGTGGTCTAACTGGTCCTGTTAATGGTCCTGGTCCAGGACCTAGGCCTGGACCCATATCAGGAACTGGAAAAGGACCAGGACCTGGTCCTGGAGGTCGTTGAGGATAATTAGGATTGCGCGCCTGAGGATAGTTGTTGTGATGTTGATTTTGATAAGCAGAGTAAGGTGATTGTGTAGGAAGACAATGGATAGCTTCAAAGTGCATATCCGCCACTTGCCTATTCGGGAAGATCAAATGGCACTGATTGCATCTGTATGGGTCCCCGGGAAGAGGATGCTCAAAAGACGGGTTGGTATTCGAGACTAAATTAGAATTATTAGGATTCAGATTCGGATTTGGATTCTGATTAGGATTTTGATTCGAATTCGATGGCTCACACATTCGCGAAAGATCCTTAATAAAATTGGAAAAATCGGGTGGTTCGTTAGCACGCATTTCATTTTCCCCACGGTAAGTCTGGTGTAAATTGCTAGTTGTTGAGGCTGACGAGCTGTGAGCAGGACTGAGATTAGAACTGGAATTAATTGAGGCATTAGAGTTAGAATTGGAATTATTGGAGCCTGGGCCACTTAACGTCGTATGACTATGATGACGGGGAAGGGGATTCCCTTGAGATGGAGACTGAGACGGAAATGTTTGATATCCCGGACGATTCATGGCGATTACTTCTACTTCAGGGGAGCTTCCTCGTCTACTTGGACCTGTAATGAAATGAAGATTTAAAAATTTTAGTCAAAAAATTGAATTAAAATTTACGGTTTAGACACAACATTTAGGTGGTTCCCATTTCAAATAGCATTTCGTCGGTTAAAAGTCAAAATGACCAAATCCTAATGTCTTGAAAGGCAAGATGGACCAAAACCAAAGCGCACTAAAACAAAACCATAAGACCCATAAGGTGCAAATTACTATCTGCTTTACCCGATTAAAAATTCACGAAATTATTGTGACACATATTTTCAAAAAGTGCTAAACGCTCTCATTAAGACTTCAAAAATTGCAAAAAACGATCACATTGAAAAGTGACAATTACGGACTTAGCTCATGTTGCTTTTAGTGCCCTTTGGATTTAGGTCAATTTGACTTTTCGCCAACGATTTGTATCGATATTGTAGATTGTAATATAATTAAGTGTATAGTACCAAGCGTGGAGAAAGGTGGTTGCTGTTGTGACATATGACTTGAATCTTGACCTGGACCTTGACTTGAACCTTGACCTTGTCCTTGAACTAGACGCGGACCTGGACCTAAACCTGGGCATGGACAAGGACAAGGAGCAAAAGGCTGAGGTGGTCTGCTGGCGGAATTTGAAATGGAAGAAGGAAAACGACCAGGACCAAGACCATGATTACCTGAGATCAAACTAGAATTAGGCGCAGGTACAATACAAGTAGGAACGGGAATATGTCCCGGGAACGTTGTTGGATGGTACAAAGGTTCTGGTGGCGGGACAAACGCCATTGTCGGCATCGGGTAACTTCTTTTAGCATTTGGAGGAACATCGAAAGATTTTCTTCTATCTTGGGACCTGTTTGCATTTTGATTTTGACTAGGACTAGGGAACCTCTGGTTGAGATGAGGATGGCCAAGAATGGGACCAGGGCCAGGACCCGGACCAGGACCCGAACCAGGACCAGGACCAGGACCAGGGCCAAGACCACCAGTGCTATTTGAATTTGAACTCATATTTATGTTTGAGTTTGAGAAATTCATGTTGTTCATATTGATATACTGCAATGCTCTGCCGAATTCTTCTTGCTGTTTCCTAAATAGGCTATGCAGTTGAGGAGCAGTTTGAATGTTCTTCCCCAGAAGTTGACATGCCGATGGGGGTTCATTGTTGAAGTTGAGAAAATCTTGACGCTGAAGCTGTTTGTGCACACTGAAGTCTAAAACAGAATAAAAGTAAATTCTACTGCACCTAATATTTACGATAATGATGAACGTCTCCGAACAAATAAAAAGCAAGCCCTATTAGAATTTGGATTTGTTTAGGCTGACACAGACTTTTTAAAATACCGTCGACGAAGAGTCAAAATGATCTAAATCCAAATGGCTCTAAAGGGAAAAAGTGACTCAAGTACAAAACGCCTTCGAAGCAAAATGTTCTAAATCCATTGGAATAAATTTTAAAACGTTTTAATATTTCGTATTTTAATCACTTTGAAACGTCTAAAAATGTTTTATTTCAAAAATTTTGAAGCATTTCAAAATTTGCTATTTTATCAATTTTTGAACGCTTTAGAATTTCCTAGTATAGCAATTTCAAAGATTTTTATTTTAAAAATTTTAAACCGATTCAAAAATTCGAATGTTTTTTTTTGTTTTGAAGGCGTTTTGGATTTACGTCAACTTGTTTTTAGAAGCCATTTGGATTTAGCTTATTTTGACTCTTTGTCGCCCATATATTTTAGTGATTAATGCATTCACAATTATTTTTGATATATTAAACAGACTTCGACATTACCGAAATTTTCGCTCATCCATTTCTGAACCACGTACTTCCATTTGTGATCTTCATCTTGCTTCCTGTGCAGTTCTCGCACTTGATTCTCCAATACGTCGATACGGTGATGCATAACCTGCTCATTCATTGCACCAATAAGCCCTCCCGGGTAAGGCAAGATCTTTCACTCAGTCAGTGTTTGTAGCTAATACCTATGAACTAATCAAGGACTTTCGGAACTTATTACCATTTACCAATAAATATTCAATCGTTGATTGTAACTAATCGTTGATCATGAAATTCGCACCTAACTACATTTTTGCCTGGAATGATTCTCTTCACATGTATGTCTCTCTTATTATCAATCATCCTGAATTTGCAGGGGCAAAAAAGTGTCAACATTAAACTGTCAACAACTGCAAAGTGTAAACTGCGAATAACTTTTAGCCTTTTAAACAAAACTTGACAAAACACAAAAGTACAGAAAAGGGTTCAAATGATTCAAGGGTCCATTACTGTCAAGGATTTCCACAAGATCGTTCATGAGTATTGAGTAAACATTAACTTAATCCCAGTCAAATCAGTAATCAGTATTAACCAATAAAGACCACTATCCACTAATCGCTATCACAATCACAATGTAGTAAACAAATGAAGCCCTTTAAGTCAATTTCTGCTTTTAGCATCTGCCAATTTGAAAGGCATTTAAATTCCGCTTGCGGGTTTTTAAATCATTGCTCAATGGTACATAGTCCTCCAACTTCAATGGTTGCAACTTGCAACAGTATTTTGAAAGTTCCAGTTTTCGTTTTCGCCAAAAATTACATAAGTATTGATAATTACGTAATAATAAGGCAATTAAAATGCATTCTACCAGCCTGCCCAACGAGAAATTCAGCATGAAACAGAAAGGACATTTTTCATTGTGAAAGGCTTTATTGTTTCAATGTACATATTATGTGCCTATCGATGGCGAAGAGTCATTCTGTCTTAAGTCCAATTCCCACTTAAAAGCATCCCGTCGCGTAAAAGCTGATTTAGACTGTACTGATTCCATTCGCGATGCGTTTCCTTTTCCTCGCGAATAATTCGTGAATACTGCGCATCGTTTATACTGTCCTTCGTACT
>JAAXYX010002676.1:0-16604 GCA_036851915.1 Ptenothrix huangshanensis
GCTACCCGTAGTTAATTATTTAATTGTGATTCCCATCCCCGGTGTTGAGGGTTTTGCATATTTGCCCACAATCACCCAACTAGTGCCTAGTATTAATTTATATTGAACTAGCGGCCTCAGTCCGCAGTATTTACGACAATTGGAAGCCCTATTTTTTTGATAGGCGCTCAATACAGAGTCTCAACACTATCTGAAATCTACACACTACGATTTTGCTCTACTCCGGCAGAGATTTGCAGAATTTGGCGGAGGGAAGTGGCGGTTTACCTGTACCCTGTGAGAGGCTTATGAGGAGAAGGGAATTATGCGGCACGTTAGTCGTTTCTAGGGCTGATCAATACGTGACTGTCTGCGTCCGAATGCGTTTGTTAATGCAGTATCCTTGAATGTTGGTGCGTGCGAATGTGGATGGAAATGGCAGTGTATTCTATGCAGTACACAGGCTACACTTTAAAAACGCTCATCTTAGTTTCAAGGATAAATGCATGAAAAGGGCATTTTGACGCATTGGATGCGTGTGAGATGCGTAAATGTGCTAATCCTCGGATGCGTTGGGGTGCTGACTACGAAATGCACGTTTTGAAAGAGAAGATGGTTTGAAGATGGAGGTTTGTTGGCGGAGTGTAGTTGTTCCACTGCTCATACGCTGGATGTGGAGTGTGTTATGTTGGAGTCGGGTTGGAGTTGGAATTGGCAATCGGGCAGACCTTGGCAGGTTTGGACTGGGAGAATTTGTAGGGAATGACTTTGACTAGGCTGTGGCTGTAGTTGGGTTCGTGTTCCACTGCAAGACATTTCCTTTTGGTTTGGTAGGAGGCGAGAGTGGAGAGGAATTGTAAATGGGAAAGGGTAAAATCGTCTGTGCACTCGTCGTCACAGCACGTCACTAGTCTGCCGCTGGAGCACTTCAGCCATTTCTACGAGGATCCTGATCTTTCCACTCCACACCGGTCCCATTCATTCGTCCAGTCATCGCAGTCTCAACCATCTACTCGCAATCTCCTCGGATCCCAATTATTCCCATTATTCATCTCTAGAAATCCACCATCAAACTACTTCTCTTCACTCACATTTCCGTAAGTTTATTTAACCAACTCTAATAATTCCGCTTTATTTATTACCATTGTCTCTTACGAAACCAAAGACGAAAACACCGACACACATATACACACCCGCCACCACCACCACCACACCCGAACTCTCCAAATAGTCTAGAACACCACTTTGCCCGTTTTTCTGGATTCATTTCATTGTAGGTGTTTATATTATTCTATTATTATTGTATTTTGACCATGGTCATCCTGTCTGCAGGTGAAACCATGAGATTGTGATCTTGTCTTCTGATATTCTTGCTCACTTATCAATTACCATATTCTTGATAACCAAACACCAAACTTGGCCATTCATTATTTATTATGTAATGTTGTATTGTGTATGCGTTTTGTCTCCTTTACCATACCAAGTTGCAAGTGTACCAAGGAATCAGGGCACAGGGTGAAATCATTTTGTAGCATAATTGATGAAGGATATGACTGAATCTTCGAATCGATTTTGTATTTCATGTGCATATTCTATTTGTGTGGTATAGTGATAATGTTGTTTTCTGTTTGGATTCGGAATTAAGACTGACTTGCAGACATATTTGTGCATTGCAGATGAGAGATCACCGGTATAGTTTTTGACTACTTTCTTTCAGCTTAAATGGTTTAGCTCTTATTTTTTGAACATTTTTTGAAGCTTCTATGGTGGGCCTCGAGTTTTTAGCTAGTAGTTGGCAGTCAAGTTGGTGGTTAAGTCAAGAAGTGTTTTTCAATGCTCAATAATTGCTCAATAGTTTTTGAATTTGTAAATTATACTGCTGATTAATGCTTGATCATAACTAGGTAGGAATAGAGAGTGGTAGAGAAACTCGTACGATATTACGTAGATGTAACATGACCAGTCAGTATACAGTGTTTAGTTGCAGTTGAGTTAGCCAATTGGTTCCTTGGGCATGTCCCAGTCAGTTAGTAGCGTTCAGCGACATTCAGACACACACTTCACGAACAGTGCAAAGTTCCTATAGGTGGTGGATCGTTAGCGCTAGCTCAATCCTTAACGAGGTTATAAATATCTCAAGGTTTCTATAGTATTGCAAAATATACGATTTTAACTAAAGCTCACAACAAATTACAAAAATTCAAACAATACTTTGGTAAGAACAATGGTTTTTCTAGATTCTAAATTGTTGCGTCAGACTAAAATTAATGGAAACATCAGCAATGTCTTAAAATTAATACGTAATAATTATTGTTACCTATGCACGAACACGAGCACGAATTGAAAGAGGGAAAAAATGTCCCTTCGTTCTATGCGTAAAATGTTGAATGCTCCAATTTATATAATGGGAAAAATGGAAATTGTTCAACCGCACATAAACTAGAGCTGCTACGCTAGAAAATAAATAGTTGTACTGCATTTAGTCATACTATTCATATTATATATATAATTATAATATATATAATTGACTTATTTGCTGTATGAATATGTGTATCAGCTGAATTATTGCATATTGTATCGGTTTTAAATTTTCTGATTACAAAACAAAGGTTGATTCGTTCGGCATATGATACTGTTACCCTTGAGTTTGTGGGCCTGCGTTAATTATAACTATTTCTTTATTAGTCTACAGCTATGGCCCCACCTACATACGGAGATTTAGGAAAAGCCTGTCGTGATGTCTTCACGAAAGGCTACAACTTCGGTTTGTTCAAGCTAGATTGCTCATCCACAACATGTGGTGGACTTGAAATCAACTCAGGAGGCAACCACAAGTTCGACGATGGCAAGGTTTTTGCTAGTCTGGACACAAAATACAAAGTTCCAGACTACGGTAAGATTTGTAGTTAATATTGTTAATTCCAGCGTAAATGCTTTCCTATACTTTTTAAATCCTCCCCTACAGTTTGCCATACGTATATTGATTTGATTTGATTTTCCAGGTTTAACATTCACTGAGAAATGGACAACTGATAACATCCTTACTACAGAAGTAGCTTGCTTGGATAAACTCAGTCCAGGATTAAAAGTGGCTCTTGAGACTTCCTTCGCCCCAGACTCAGGGTAAGGGCTCATGTTGTGGTGCTCAAGTTTTGAATTATATAAATAATGTTCTGGCCCCCAGGAAGGGGGAAGTTGAAAAATATTAGTGTGTAGCACTGACCTAAGTGAATTATTAGAAGTTGATTTTGACCCATAGAAAGAAAACCGGAAAATTAAAGGGAACTTATAAAATTACTAACGCCACAATTGATGCAGCCGTTGATGGAGGAGATGAGAGTCCAACCAATCTTAACGGTTCTTTAGTCTTGGGTTACCAAGGTTGGCTTGGTGGTTATCAAATCGCATATGATACAAACGAGGGCAAAGTGAACAAGAACAATTTCGCTATTGGTTATTGTGCTGGGGATTTCCAGCTTCACACTAGCATGTAAGCATCTTCAGTTGATCAAACATCCATACGCTCGGATAGTTGAATGAAAACAAATTAATTTTTAAAACATGACTACGTCACTAAGTAAAGCTGTTGACTCATTTGAATTTATAGTGAAAATGGCGAAGTATTCAGTGCATCTTTGTATCAACGAGTTTCAAATCGCTTGGAGTCTGGCGTGCAACTTGCATGGACATCGGGTGCTGAAGATTCTACCAAATTTGGAATCGGTGCTCGTTATCTTCTGGATAGTAGCACTTCTGTCCGAGCTAAGGTTAACAACCAAAGTCAGCTTGGATTCGGATTCGAGCAAAAGATTCGAGACGGTAAGGGATTCTTTTCCACTTTTGTCGCAGTAATTAATTAATGACATTCTGGTGTGATGTGATGCAGATGACCTTAACATATCCCGATTTTGTATTATCATGCTCGTAATCGAAAGCGTGTTGGTATGCTGGTGCCTATTAACCTAATCTTTATGGTCTTTGTTTGATTGTGCTCTTCAGGTATTAGTCTGACCTTGTCAACATTCATTGACGGAAAAAATTTCAAAGCTGGTGGTCACCAAGTCGGTTTAGCCCTTGAGTTGAGTCCTTGAAGAAAGAGTACCGGCGGTTGTTAAATCCATTGTTGAAGGAAAATATAAAAAATAAGTTATTTGAATTTGAATCCATAGTAAATGGTGGCGATACTATACCTGTAGTATGACCACGTAAAAAACATCTATAACTATACTAGAGATGGTATTAGCCTTGGGACGGAAAGGGAGGAGAGGGATACGGTTAATTGTAAAATTCAAAATTTTCAGTCTAGAGTCAAATGTGTGAGAAAATTTAAGTGTTGTATTATATGATCATATAATATTAGATGAACAAGTAAAAAATCAATAGTAGATGATGGTCTTAGTGGATGAATTATGTTATGCTTTTGAAGAGCAGCAGAGCAGTAAATAAATACTATACATTCGTAGTTTTTCTCGTGTCTGACGTGCGTGGGATTTTTATTCATAACATAACTTAAAGTACTTAAACGTACGCATCATCTATCTATGTATAATCTATAACATTTCTCACGCTACCAGAACTTTAAACTATATTTTCAAGTTACAACGCCTGAATACAACTTATAAATTCCCATTTTACTTGTCTCTACTCCTGCAAACTCATATCCTGGAAACCTTAACTGAAAATGGTGGATAAATAAGAATACATCTATAACTAGTATTTGAAATATCTTGAGTTGACAGTACAATACAATACGATTCATAATAAGTTAAGTCAGACCATTTTGTCTGACAATAAAATAGTAGCAAGTACTCGGTTGCGAAAGCAGTAAGTGTGTGTGAACAATTTTTTCTCAAAATTTATACATTTTTAAGCAAAAGAAGTGTCGAGCAAGTGAGCGAATTCTTTCAAATGTTGATGCTTAGATCCGGTTGCTGGACTTGCAGCACTGGCACGCCCAGCGTACTTAATGTCTCTCTTTAATAAATTGTTGAATCGTGGTTGAACATACGTCCAAGCTCCATTGTTTTTATGCTCCTCCTGAGACCAAGTCAACACAGCCGAGGGATACCTAAAACAAGAAAAACCAGCAATAATTACACACTTACGTCACTACCAATTATTTCCACCCATCGGCATTACCAGTATTAATACTTTCTAGAAACGTTATCCCCTTACTTGTTTGCTTCTTCCAGAACGGCGTCATAAGGGAAAGGACTGATTTGTTCCAGTCTTGCAATTGCGATTTCATCATCTAATCCCCGTTCCGCCCTAGCTTTCTTCAAGTCATAGTATACTTTCCCGGAGCAAAAGATCAATTTTCTATACTTCTTGCCTTCATTGGGTTCAGGGATGACCCGTTGAAACGATGTACCAGTCACCATTTCATCGAAACTTGACCGAGCTTCAGGATGACGGAGTAATGACTTCGGTGTCATTATGATCAAAGGTTTTCGGAAGGGCAATGCAATCTGTCGACGGAGGATGTGATAATAATTGGCTGGTGTGGAGCAATTGGCCACCTAAAATTCACATATTCAGATTACATTATATATTGTTAAAATTTTGAGATACATATTTACTGTTACATTTATCTTGGCACACAGATAAGTTCACATAGACTTACAATCCAGTTAATTTCGTGAAGCTGTTCAACGTTACTATTGCTATGGAAAGGAGTTTTAATTTCATCTGGGTCATCACTGGACATTTGAAGGAAACGTTCCAAACGAGCCGAAGAATGTTCTGGGCCCATACCTTCCATTCCATGAGGTAAAAGTAGGACAATACCAGATTGACGAACCCATTTAGACTGACCGGATGAGATGAACTGATCAATAATACATTGTGCAGTATTATTAAAATCTCCGAATTGGGCTTCCCAGCAGACCAATGCATTTGGATTTGTCATTGAGTAACCAAGCTCGAAACCTACATGGCAATAGTAATTTCAATTAATTAACCATTTCAATAGTTAATAGTACCTACGGTAGTATGCATTTTATACCTCACATAATTCAATTCGACCCTATTCAGGACCGAACTCAATGTATGTACTTACCAAGCACTCCGAATTCACTCAAGCTGGAGTTGGAAACAGTGTACGGTGCCTGATCAGGATATAAGTTACATAATGGTGTGTATTTTGCCTTGTCCACTTTTTGGTGATGCAAGACATGATGACGATGAGAAAATGTTCCTCTCTCAACATCCTACAGACAAACGAAATCCAATTATTTGCAATTAATCACAATTGATCATTGATATTTCCCCATACGCCACGCGATCATAACATAAGCTATCCACGCACTTCTCTAATATATAATATTTTACCTGTCCGGATAACCGAACGTGGATTCCTTCCTTCAGTAATGATCCAAAGGCCATGGCTTCTCCCAATGCCCAATCCACTTGACGATGCTCCACCATATCCATGCGTGCTTTCAGGATTCTCTCCAAGCCTTTGTGAATTTCAAATTCAGCAGCATTGGGTGGAGGGGACGAGAAACGTTTTCCGATGTGAACCAAGGTCTCTTCGTGAATTCCTGTTGGGTTCACCAACATGGGATCTTTACCTTCGAAGAAGCCAGACCAGGGGGAATCCAACCAATCCTTGTATTTGACTTGGGTGGCGTGCTTGGCTTGAAGGTAGGCTTCTTCACAGATCCGTTCGTACTTTTCCTTCACGTCCTTCACTTCCTCAGAAGTGACGACACCTGCAATCCAGCAATGATTTTTCATATTATTTCCTTACAATAATTAGTACTGTGTCGAATAAGCGCCCTGGCGCTTATTAAATTTTTTAACTTTTTAGACCGGCACTTATTTGAACCCGGCGCTTATAGCAAAAATTGATTATTGCTTATACCTTATTTTACATTAGCACATATACGGACCCTGCGCTTATTCGTGCCCCGGCACTTATAGCAACTTTGAGTTTTATAACCCGGCGCTTATATGCACCCGGCGCTTATTTGCACCCGGAGCTCATACGCGACCCGGCGCTAATTCGACACAACACGGTAAGTAAGTTACTAAGTAATTACTTAAGTAATTCACAGTAATTGGTACCTTCAGAAATCAGCTTCTGAGAATATTTTTCCAAAGCAGGTTTTGTTTGTTTAATTTTTCTGTACATCAAAGGTTGGGTAAACATTGGCTCATCAATTTCGTTGTGACCGTTCCGGCGGTAACAAACCTATATAAATCAGTAAAAGTTAAGAAAACTTGCAGTTAGTATTTGATAAGAAACGCTATAGTAATAATTAGCAACTTTTTGGGTTTAATAACGAATCTATAGTCCTCACAAGATCAATGACAACATCCTTATGGAACGTGGCTCGCCACTCGGCTGCAACGTTGCACACATAGAGAACAGCTTCAGGATCATCTGCGTTGACATGGAAAATTGGTGCGTTGACCACTCGGGCCACATCGGTACAATAGGGAGAGCTTCGGGAATGTCGAGGATCGGTTGTAAATCCAATTTGATTGTTCGCCACAATGTGAATAGTTCCATGAGTGGTATAGTCAGGTAAGTCAGACAAGTGGAAAGTTTCAAAGACAATTCCTTGGCCACAGAATGCAGCATCTCCATGAAGAAGAATAGACATCACCTTCTTTCCTTCGTTATCTCCCCTGTAAAATTGTTCTGCCCGAGTTTTTCCTTGTACTACCGGATCGACGGCCTCTATAATTTTTCAAATTTCAATTGTTTAATTTGGTAACTCGTGAAAAACTATAAAACCCGTTCAAAATCTGTTGTAGGTATTCTAATTTTGTAATTACCTAAATGACTTGGGTTAGCCACAACAGCCAGTCGTATATTCTTGTTGGTCATTCGATTCAGTCGTTCAATGTACGTTCCCAAGTGGTACTTCACATCACCGGATCCTTCATCAGCGGATTCCAAAGCTGCAAACTGACTAAAAATTTGTTCTAAAGGCTTACGACATACATTAGCTAGCACGTTGAGTCGACCTCGATGTGGCATTCCCATGATAATTGACTCGACACCATATTCCGTTGATCTGTCAATCAGTTGTTTCATTGCAGGGATCAAAATTTCACACCCTTCCAGTCCGAATCTGAGAAAGAAGAGCGAATTTACGAAGGTCAATAATGGTAAATCCTCACAAGATGTAATTTGATACATTTAATTACAAACAAATGGTACAAGTAGGTATATAAGAACTTTTTGACTGTAATTAATTGGTCATGAAGCCAAAGGTTAAAAACAATCGAACCTTTTTTCACTGGACCATTTTTTAGCAAGGAAAGCTTCCAATTCTGAGGCTCTCGTTAATCTACTAAGTATCAGACGTTTGGTATCGTTGTCCATGTTTGTGATGCCAGGAGGTTCCATCTTCTGTCTGATCCAATTGCACTGTTCCAGGCTGTTGATGAACATGAACTCAACTCCAATGTGACGACAATAAGCATCCTCAAGTCTCTTGAGAATTTCCTTTAACGGCAGTGCTTTCTCCTTTCCTCCGATGAAGGTAGTTGAAGGCAACTTGAAAACGCGATCCATGTCTTGCTCCTCTGTATTTATCAGTAATTTCATTTGAGACCAATTCATGATTTCCTACGATCACTAGAATAATTACTACTTACTCTAAACGATATATAACTAGATTCTATTCCCGAATAATTGTAATTATGATCAAGCTAGACAGACGAGCAGAATGGCTGACAACGGAAAATAATGGAAATATATTTAAGGTTCTAAGTTACGATGCTATTCTGTCTGCTTGAAAATTTTGAAGTTAGCTTGTAACACGCTGATGACCTGTTTAATTAACTATAAACTACAATCATTAGTTTACTACTATCCACCACTAGACTCTAAGCTATACCTTAGATAATAGCAATATCAATGTCACACTACATTCAAGTGTGTTAAACTGAGTTAAAGTAATAACCAGTCAATCAATAAAATAATATTTGTCAATGCTTTTGAGACTAGTATGTGACTAAGGGGTGTGCGTGCACGCAATGGAGCACGTGCGCGAAAAAACTAATTAGAGAACATCTTAGAATTAAATGACGGAGTAACAAAAAGTAGAACTAAAATGACTACGATTAATCATAATATTTAAGGCTTTAGTGAGCAGATGATTTGCAAAGGGAAACAAGGAAAATACGAAACAAAATAAATGAATTTTTTTTGAAGAGAAACTGTGAAACTGTATGTTGTCTGTCATGCACGACTGCTGTGATTGAATTACCAAAGGAGTAAGATTTATAGATGAGCTCCATTGGTGTGGAATCGTCCAGATCAGCCGAGTTGATACCCAGTGGATCCAAATCAGCAATATTGTGACCCCGAATCTTTAGAATTTTTTAAGTCGATTGCTTTCTTTAATTTTGGACAATTTCATTATAATTAATGATGAACTCACAACCATTTCATTCTTGGAAATCAGAAATACACTGTAATGTTACACTGTTACACAGAGGAAGACTATAAAAAACCGACATTTTTTTCCACACATGATTACAAAAATGATTATGAGTTAATCATTATATTGCTTCTTATTCTCATAATTATATGGGTGTTAGTAAGACCCACAGTTAGTACTAAATTACACACAAGACAGTTGTAACGAGTTGTATCATGTACATGACCAAAGCACGAACAAAAGTCAACTAAGTGATAAAAAGCTATACTAATTATAACAGTTGGTTAACCCAGGACTCAATACATTAATCCCAACAAACAAATAACCCAAGGGAAGAAGCAAAGCGTAAGCAACAAAATACTTCCAAAGCCACATCGTATCTCAAAGCATCCGTTGTCTTTCCACTTAACATACTGCTTTTAAAATTAATCCGATTTGTATTAGAAAATTACCCAACATGTAGTTTCTATAGACCAGCGCCTTTCCTCCGTCCGGCAAATTGGACAAGTCTGCATGAGCAATATCCAGGGGATCCAATTTCGCAATGTGGTGGCCTCGACTCTTTTTGGGTTTACGCAAATTTTGGGAATTGAGAAAAAATTCAACATCGTATCGAGGACAAGAGACATTTGTCATTCGTATGGATAAGTATAAAAAATAGAATACAAAATCAGTACTTCAGAAAAAATTTCAAAACAATCCGAAGCTTTTTTAAAACTGGATATTAGTGAGACAAAAATCTGAATATGTGAAGCGGGAATAATTGGACATAAATCATTATCAAAATATTAGGAATTAAGATGATGCAGTGATATAGGGTGAAATCAAATCAAACTGCTCAATCATGACCATGACCATACTCTTGCCAGGAACATATCCATTTTTGATTTTAGGAAACGAGAGAAAATTCCTTCAATTTCCAACCATACAAATATTGTCTTTTTTCTTTGAAAGGTATCAAAAGCACCCACAACACACTCTTACTCAACACTGAAAGCAGCACCATAGTTAATGTGCATGCGATCCAAATAAAACTGCATCCATCACATGCCGAAAGCATGTGAACAGCAGGCATTATTTATCCATTACGTATATGAAAAATAAAGTAAACTTATGAGTTACATGCAGCAAATAAACAGATAAAGTTACAAGTCAAATTCCCGCAAACTAAAAATACAATAGATGCATTAAGTGCACTGGTAATTTGATGCACAATTGACCAGCAATTAGTGACAGAAAAAATAGGACTGCAGTGGTATCAAAGAAACAATTTACTTGATAAGATCGAATGATGGCCTGCACTGCTAAATGGTCATCGATAATCTTCTCAGTTAACTGCCCTCCTGCTACAGGAAAAGCAGACGCGGCTCCTCCGGTCGGAACTAAGCTTGAAAGTGGTAATGTGTTCGATGGTGGAGGGGCCAGGGACGGTGGTGGTTGGTATGCTGAACCGGGAACAGCTCCAGCCGATGCATTACGAAAAAATGCATCCCAAGACTATACAAACGAAGATTCATTACAAATCAACCATCATTTAACCTCAAATGTGTCAGCTGCGAACTCAAACCGAACGCGTACAAGTACAATACAAAACCTGGATGCGGTTGTAATCAAAAAGTAAACAATGAACTATAAACACATATGTTTTTTAATTACTTACGGTATGAACCGATTTGGGATCTTCAAGCCACGCATTGTACATCTCCTCAACATAATTACTAGTATTTCCATTTAAGAATGGCTCAGCCGCTGCAGCAGATGAGAAGTTTTTGCTAATATTTGGGGTTTTTATAGGTGAACTGGACGCTGATCTACTCTTGATTTTGATCAAATTCACTGATGGCTTACTTCCAGCCAACCGTGCTATAAGACGATGCATCTTGAATTCGCTGAATATTATAGTTTATATTTATATATATTTACTGACTTTAAATTGTATCCTGTACTGGTGCTTAAAATACTGCTACTATTTTACAGAGTAAATATACAACTTAATATGAGTCAGTCAGTAATGAGGATCAGCACGACTCAAATTCACGGGCAAAACTCTGAAAAGTAAACAAAAATATCGAATTGTAAAATTATTTGTGAGAAATTTTCAACGAACAGTAAACAACAATCACCGCAAATCACAATATCTGCAAACTTCCAGGGAATACTTCCCACAAAGTCAGATACTCTGTGTCTGATAGGCAATATCTTCTAAGACTAACCGCTAAGACCCTAACCGTGTAATAATTAAGTGCATAAAATTCTCTCTGCTACACACTTGCAAACCTTTCATTCAAACTAAAACGCTTGTGATAAACCCATTTGAAATTCCTAAATACAAAAGGACGTGACCTTAATACATACTGCGGTGAAAAAGGGTGAAGCGCATGATGATAATGCACGAGTAAACAGTGTCCTATCTACACTGCCACATATTCAATATTATGAGGATATTTCGACACAATTCCTTTTCCTTGCCACTTCAACTTCACCTCTTTCTAGGTGACTAGCACTATGCCTATGAGCTATAAAATACCTTGTAGTATGTCAGTGAATTCTATAAATATTCTTTACCCGGGTAAAAGTCGAAATCATGTGATCTGATATCTTACAAAATCAAACTTTCACTAACTTTGAACTTACTCTTACATCCAACAGTAAATAGCACCAGAAAACCCAAATGGTATGGTGTTAACGCCGCTGCAGAAACAACTAACTAGTACTAGCATTAGCAACTAGTACTAACTAGTAAAGATCAGGCAAGTTTTTACGTCTTGAGAAAATCGAGACTGAGTATTGAATGTGTGCATAGGAAAGGAAGCTTGACTTGTAGGTGCTGTCGATGTGAACGTCGAACTTGTGCAAACTGCATCTAACTGCCTGCCTGCTGTGGGCTTCAAGCTACTTCTTGTGGTTGCAATGATAATTTGGTAATTGTGCAGGTATTTAGTTAACTCGTCTTTTCAACTATTTACATCCAAAACTGAGACTACACCGCAGACTGCGCAGATAAGATTACTACTCCCATTAGGAGACCAGTAGCAGAATAAATGACTACCAACTACACTCGGCACTCCGAACTCACACTAATAATTAAATAAATTATAAATCGCAACCACAATGTAATTACATAACAAACAAATCAAACTATGAGTTAAAACAAAAGGGAAAGAATGAAAGAACTCAATACTCAACTGCTGGCTTGTTAGTCTACCTTGCCTTCCTTTCGCTTTCCAAGTTATCTACCTGATAGCAATAATTATCAATTGTATGCATACGGCGGTAACATGCAATATGAGCATCAATCGCTAGCAACAATACAATCACAATTATAATGTAAAATCACACCAATAATAACTGTAATAATAACTGCTGAGAAAAATGATAATAATTCTAAGGAGATTCACCTGCTACTCTCTTCTGTACTAACAGCATCAACTACAATTATATTATTATCGTCTGTACTTCTACTTCGTTCTCGTTAATGCTGATTGCTTTTCGTGCACTTGTTCAATTTGAAGGTATTAAAAAATCAGTCTAAGGTAAGTTACTGCAAATACTGATTCGTAAAATATGGTAAAATAAAAATAGTATTGGTTGGATCTCGATCTACAGTCAAGAGTTGAACTGATTGTTTTGATGAGCGACAGAAACGAAGACGTTGAATGTGGTTTGCTTGCAGTTCGTATTGGTTGTGGCGTGGAAATGGAAATTCCCCACCTTACAAATGACGTATAGCTAAATACGTTTTCCCTGAATTGTTGTTGACTGAAGATTGAATGGAGCAATGAAGTAATAGTAATGAGGCAATATAATGTGGTACTCAGTCTATAACAAGTATCGAGCAAGTGGAAACAGTGAATAGTAGTAATAGTAATGGAGTGAATAGTGAATGACGACTTACTCCAAGTAGGATTGGGAGGTGAGAGAGCCGAGTAGACATCCACCATAGACTTAATGAGATAATCGAGTGTGAAAGTCAAGTCGACTTGAACTGGTTTAGGTTACTGGGACTTTCGTTTCGATTTTTAGATTAAATGTAAAGGCTACTCAAACACTAACCCAACTATGGCTATTGATAGTAAGTTATTCCGACTCGTTTTGTTTCCCTTTAAACTCCCTTCTCTCGCACTCGCACTCGCACTCGTAAATGCTAAATGTCGTAATCCTCAATTACGCACTCAGCCTCTTTCCATGTGTAGTATTAGTGCAGACTGTACAGGTAATGTTAATAGCTATCTGGCACTTGTAATAATAGGGTAGCACTCGAAAACAGTAAGGTTACCGCAAGATTCGCGACTCGCAAAAAACTCTATCACTTCGCTCCCACTACCTCGCCAACTTTCCACTTTGCGAATTCAGAAACGGGAACAACAAACTGACGAGCAAATGTGCAAAGGAACCTCCAATGCGATTTCCAAGCTCACGGTTCCAAAATTTCCACAGTCAGCTGCCGAACGTTTGACTTCAGCCTCAGCGCCTCACAGCGCAAATTCCTGCACAGTCAATGCTTCAGGAGTCTATTATGCCTACCGTTACCGTAATCCGTATTCTTTCCACATACAATTACTTATATCCGTTCAGCACAGCACGGAGTAATAATGATGGTGAAGTAAGTGCAATACAAAAGAGTAGAGCAGCTTGTCGGCATCGGGTTCAGTGACGGCGGGATTGTAAGATGATCTTCAAGAGGTTTTTACTAATTTAGTCGTCTTGCGAATAGTTAAAGTTTCCACTGAAAGAGAGCACGAGTGAAATTACAGGCAGCTTCCACGGCATCCACAGACTTGCCATCGAGCGGTTTCAACAGAAAAGCCAAAGACAACAGTCTGCCCCAGGAAATTGCATCAAATCCTTGAATTTATCGAAATTTATTTGACTGTATGCTGGCCGACTTTTTTGCTTTTGGGAAACTTCCCGAAGGACTTGGAGTACTTTTTTCTCCTTTTCCCGACTTGTTCTGGTTCTCGTGTGTATGCAAGTAGGCTACGGATGGCGGATGGGTCTAATTGGACATGATTTACCTGTATACTTTTTGGTGGTTGCAGTGCGTCGTATGTCGTCGGCCACTTCCGCTGCTTCTTCGGCCCTCCTCCGACCCTCGTGCCGTATTCCAACTCCTCTAACCAAGAGTAATAAATGCCCTCGTTTTTCCCACACTCACGTGGCGTTCTTTCTCGACTCATCCGTAAAAGACGTTATAAAATCTGCAGATACTTTCTGCTTGTTTCATCTACTTAAACGATATTATTGCGTTACATTTAGTTATGTGTGCTGACTTTGAACCTAGTTGGGTAATAGAGACTTTAAAATGATGGTGACGTAACTTAGGGATGGCCCCCTTGGTACGCGTGGAGAAACAACAATGTGGAAAACCTTTCGCCTTTCGCTCCCACGACACACGAGATTCCCACAATTCCAAATCCGATTCGAATCCAATCCAAGTCCGTAGTCCATTCCATAGTCCATCAATGCTACTCTTCCATGTCCCTTGTAGATGGCGAACCTTTGCCTTTACCTACTTGATTGTCGTCTCGCAATTTAAAACCTATCAGACTTCAACTCCAATAAACAAGATAAGGCACTTATTTTTATCAAAACCATTCAATGCAACCAGCACAAGGCAGTTTAAATAGTTGTAGGTAGTAATTCAATAGTAATTGATGACAATTAATATGCTTATCGAGATTATTCAAGGAGTGTAAAATGCTGCATAGTTGCAATTTGCAATGCTGTTGACATGATTCATGCTCTTATCCCAATACAAGTGCATGCACCCACCCAAACTCAACTTCTACTCTCCAACTCTCATTTTAGATCCCGGACATGGTTCCGGTGGAATAATATATTGCAAATTATTTTGAAAAAAATATCTGCTTTTTAATGGAACTATTTACGTAATTCATCTGCTATCTGTAATCTGCGAAATACACATCTTTTGCATTCGATCTAATGAAGTACACATAACCATCAACAGTAATTTCAGTGCTCATTTCACTGAAACTATATTCAGTTTGCTTGTAGCCCTTAGCATTTTTACCAGCTTCTCCTTCATCCTACTCCGTCATTGCTATTTCTCATTTTTCGCATGGGAAAGTTTAAACAGAACAAATCGAAGGCAGCCCTGCAATTGGAGTAGGTATCCAAAAATAGAGTTTAGAATAGGTTAGGGTTATGGTTTAGGATTCTTATGAAGCAAAAACAGTTGGTTTACGGCAATTAATTTGTCATCAGTCATCAGATAGTCAGTGTCGGTCATTTCATAACTAAAAGGATGAAATGTTGCCAGTGAGCATTCATTTAAAAATGGCAAAGCCTTCAAGGCAGTAATTAATTATTATTATTGTTATTGACTTTTTAGCATTTGGTCAGTACAGGATTGTTTGCAACTTGCTTTGAGCATGGAGATAACGATAGCGGTATAATTACTGTCTTTTCTTTAAATACACGAGGTGCTATAAAATAATGTACACACGCTGGTGCGGTGGTACATACGGTGGCAACTCTTATAATCTTTTTTCAAACGTTATGAGATTCCTCCAATGATGTTAATTTTTGCACATTGAATGACGACATATTTTGTAATATTGTCAGTTGCCAGTTAACTGGCAATGTTGCATAAAAATGCTCTACCCCTTATGCATAGCGCCAGCATTAGCATTCTTATAACCGATACAAATTTCTTAACTCACAGATGGGTTCTTCTGACCGTGTAGACACTGTAAAAATTAAAAATCTTAAAACAAGAAAAAATGCGTCTAAAACGCTGAAAACCTACAGCTATTTAGTATAATCTTGAAATATTTTTGCGTCTGAAGAGCATCTTCAAGATGAACTATTTGCATCTTGAAGATGTATTTTGGAGTAAGATGCGCTAAGTGCATCTTCAAAATGCGCCAGGTGCGAAGTCGAAAAAAATCTGTTTTGTGCACGGCAGAATATTAAGCACAAGGCATTGCGTCCAGGCAGAGGTGAAGATGAAAATCTACAGATTTAAAATAAATTGCAATGTAATTCTAATTTAACGCTGGAGGTTTTCATCTTTGATCGTCGTCGCAAGTTTCTAGTTTCTTGCCAGACCACACACTTCAACTTCAACCCTGCAGCATCGGGAAGAGGTTTAGCACCTACTATAGTGATACAAGGTTTGGAATGCATGATGAATCTTACGGTTTTCATTGTTGCTACCGACAGCTTGCTGATTAAAAAGTAATTTGATATAAAGCGTTTTTT
>JAAXYX010002677.1:0-16601 GCA_036851915.1 Ptenothrix huangshanensis
TGAGTGCATCTTTAAGATGGGCCAGGTGCATCTACAAGATGCAATGAAATGCATCTAAATCGCTGAAAACCTACAGCTATTTAGTATAATCTCGAGTGCATCTTAATTTTTACAGTGTACATACTCATTATTCTTCGGTTTATCTTCGGAAATGCAGTTGTAGGAGTGATTCATCTATTAAAAATGGGCGATCCCTCCAGTTTTTTCTGACGTATAAATTGAAATGCATTTATAGTTGGAATGCAGGATGCATAATGCATCGCGCCAATGCTTGGAATAATGTAGGGAAGGTACCTACCTATTTAATATAGCGGCGACTGTTCAAGTGCAAGATAAGATAGAAGAGCCAAAGTTTATTAGCCTTATACCTGTATAAGTGATAATGTCGACGCTATACTGTCGTTCTAAAGTAAGTGTTATAATATTTTAGCCTGTTGTACTTTCATTCTGCATATCTTGAATTGTATTTTAAAGTGACCGAGGGAAGGTACACTACATAGTTTAAATGGGAATTAAGATTAAAGTGTGCATAAGCAAAATATCTTGTGTGTAGTTATAGTTCAGACTTACCCCATGTTCAGTAGTGAGAGAAAGAGACGGAGGGAGAGAGCGAGAAATAGTGGAAGGTAATAGGATGTTAGAAGTTTTGTTCTGTGCTGTTAAAGTTGGAGGTGGTTGTGAACCATTAAAATTTTCATGTTTAATTATTATGTCTTTATTATAAACCGAAATATTGACTGTGTGTCTCGTAGAACCTGTTTTTCCACCCATTTTATCGTCTATTGATACGCCGAGTTACGAACTGTAATAATAGGCTTTCAATTTTCTTAACTTTATGAGCTTCTCAGGTTTGATGTTGAGTTGATGTTTGATGTGGATGCTAGTGATGCTGATGTTGGATGTGGTTGCAGCAGCCGTACTCATTGCATACCTATTGGAGTTTGGCTCCAGCTCTTACATGCATTACGTTCCGGTCCGCCTGTTTAGCATTTAATAGGTAACCATACGTGTCCATGAGAATTGCATTGGATATCATATGTATTAGTTACTCATTCTGAACAGCCGTATATTCTGCATCATTATTGGTTATTATTCGCCTTTCCACGTTGTCTTCGGCTTTCCCCTCTCTCTCACCACCAGATAGATTACATTTGAATTTTGTTACTTTGGTTTGGTTTGTGTTTTCTTGTACAAATCACAAGCAGGGGTGGTTAGCGTTAAAAAAGAACCAGATGCTTCCTAACGATTTGTCGATTTTAGTGCCTGCTGACTTAGTTCAATCAACATGCATTACATCACGAGTGGTGTTATTAGTGTTTCTTTCGGTTTTGCATATTCAGGTGCAAATTAAAGATTTATGTCTCGCTTACCTATATGTAGGTACTATCAAAAGTTTAAATCAAGTGTAAGACGTAAGACAGCTTTAGTAACATATGGCGTTTCCACTTTCCCATAGTCTGCATACGCTGCATTAACATGTAGTTAAAAGGGAAAAAATGAATGTCTAATTTCACATTTATTCAATTCACTTTTCACATATATTCAATCAAAGTATAAAACACGGTTTACAACTTTTAGAAAATCAAATTTTTTGGATACGATCAAACCGTGGTTGGTTACTTGTACTACAAATATCCATCGCTATAAAATGTAGAATAAGTGACTATTACCAGCATCGTCTTTGTAGTTGTTCTCTAACATTTCGAATTGTGCTAAACCTCCTAATCCTACATATCTCTTGGAAAATTGCGAACATGAGCGTATTTTTTATTTATACTTCCACGCTATGTATAACGGTTTTGATGGTGTCAAAAAATCTAAGTTAAATTAAATTCTAAGTTTTGCATGTTTGTAGTTTGCTTTAGTATTTGCAAATACATTCGCAGTGCAGGATATTGTGCAAGAAATTAGTCAGGTACAGATAAGTTTCGGTACGCGTTTTTTTTCCATTTTTGCAAGAAACGCGTCTTTGACCTTTCATTGTTTGTACTTAAAGAACGGTTATTTTTGGTTCAGAATTTGTTAATTGACGACGGCATATTGGACTCCCATAACTCCATGAATCCCATTTCGAGAACGATCATGTAGTGTCGGTTTTTTATGATGATTTGAAGCGCACAGCTTCATTATCATTATCATTACCCATTCATCTTACAATCCAGTTTGACTTTATTGACTTTTATTGTATGCTATTAAGTAGTATTTCAAAAGGTATACATTTATGGTTATGAAGTCAGCACATCTGGGGTTGGTTTTGGTTGGTTTTCCTGACAAACTTTTGAAAATCGTGATGCGTTTGTAAGTTCACAATGGTGTAGGTACTTTGATTTTTGCTCCAAGCTTCTTCGCTACCGACAATAAATGTCAGTAGTTAGTGGACGGAAAACAAAAGCGGATAAGAGCACGCTCGTATACGTACGGTGTTAAATATTATAGCAGATAGTTGGAAGACCAGTTCCAGTTTTTAAATTTTCGACAATCAGGCATTATTTATTTCGGTTTCAGTGTCTGAAAATTGTCGATGGGTTGGTGGTATGGACATTAAAAATTATGATAGCATGTAGGTACTTAGGTTTTCTTGGTAACGACACAATATATATATGTATTGAATCGAAAGTCAGAAAATGCTAATTGACAGGTCGTTCATGCATTTCCTTACACTAATACATGCATTTATGATATTGGGACAGGTAGGTAAGTATATTGCGTCCGAACAGCATAATAAAGAAACGACAAACAGAATATAATTAGAACAGAAATGTGTATAATCACAATTACGTATCTACTTTTAATGCTTTATTTTACTTGGTATGTGCTTATGTAGATGTCGACTCATCAGCAGTGGAACGGAAAGTAAAAATGTAACAAGGAAAAGTAGTTTTTAACGTTTTATTTTACAGTTCAGGTATTTTATTGTTTAATGAATTTAAAAATGAGTTTTAATTTTTGGAAAACTTGAAAAGAATCAGTGGATATGTTGGTTCTTAGATCGTAGAATCTACAACTATAATTTCATTATTCTTATAATTACTCTGACCGGTTTGGTTGTTAATATGTTAAAAAAATTATAAGAATAGGTAGTAAAATATCACTTACCTTTTTCCAGTGTATTAGTATTATGCTCAACTTGGAGTAATTAAAACTTTTACAATTATCAAGTTGTGCACGTTTTGAAATTAATAGAACTTAGTAAATTTGACTTCATTAAGTTCATACTGTCTTTTTTGTACATACAGGAATGCGTACATACATTTTCAATTATTTGATACCCAGCCTTGAAATTGTAAGGTGTTTAAATTCTAATGATTTGACATATTTAAGGAAACGGAAACTGGTTTGAATGCGTTTTATACTCTGTTTGTATAGGTAGCTATGTGTGGTAACTGTAGATAGCGTATTTTACACTTACATGACGAAATGCATTTTAAAGCGCGATTATTCAGCATTTAACTTACGTTAGTGAGATACCTATACATGAAGTGGTCGGCGTAGTAGATATAGGAAGAAATCAGAAATACGATTTAAGTTCGCATTGTCGAGGATAGTATAATTTGTTGAGGCTATACGCTGGTGCTTAGTGTAGGTATTGGTACCTACTAGTTACATCGGCGGAGGTAGTTGGAATGCTTTTACTGCGAAATTTAATTGTAAAATCATTGGGTGTAACGAAACATGATCAGGATCAGTAACAGGAACAGAACCGTCCAGCAATATGTGAAAGTTATGATTTTTTTTGACAGGTGGGAAAAATAAAATACCTACAAATGCTCGTTAGGAAAGCAGTGTTCATGAGTATACACGCCATGGCATTGACTTGATTTGATATGCTCTCATTGTTTGCATGTAAAGACTTTATTCCCCGAATGATTTAAGAGTAGGAGGGAATATCGTTACAATACTATCTATTCCTATCTGTATGTATCTTATACTATCCTTTTCAGCTTGTGTGAGGCTTGTTTGAAGAAAGAGAAACTGGATCAGAAATTTTATTTAAGTTACTCCTTGCATACTAATTTTATATCTTCATTCCAAGGGCAAAGGTAAAGGTAAAGATAAAGACAAAGGCGAAGGCTTAGTCAGTGAAGATAAGGGAAGACAAGACAAAGATCAAACAAACACGAAGAGATAGGCTGGTAGGTAGGTTGTGTAGCTGGGCTTATCTCAGTCTTGTCTTGTTCTTGGATACATAAACATGCTGAGCTGAGCTTTGATAATTAATTGATGACATTTGTGTAGCTGTCTGTCTGTTATGACAGGAAGCAATGTAAATGAGTCGTTGAATCAGTTGGATGTGATGTGATTATATATGCGGATTGAAGGTGAGATTAGTATGTCTCATGTCCACTTGTCCTAAGCATTTATGTGTATTTTGTCGGTTCATTTTCCGCTGTTTATTTTCTCAAGTTTGTGGGTGTTTTGGCGGTAACTGTTTACGGAGATGGAGATAGAGGATTTGTGTGTAGAAGGTTGTATAACATTTTAAATTGAATATTGAGACATAGCCATTGGCTTTATCTGTGCATAAAAATGAGGACTGCATTTTTCTGATGTGAGCATGCTATTGGTGTTGTATTGAGCCATACGGTTTTCTTTATTAATAAGTACCTATATACATAATCAGACATGATAGCTTCAACAATACCTATGTCGTTTCATCAATGACCACGTAACGTGTAGATAATTGCAATTATAATTGTGTATTACCTATGGCATTTAATACGTGTTGCATTCAAGATATCATAGGTCGCCTGTTGATGTCGATCTTCCGGTTGGGCAGTTTTGGTGTAATCCTGATTTCTAATTTCAGATAACCACATTGCAGTAAACGCTTGTAACTTTGATTGAAAAAAATTCTATACTGCTACTGTGCAGATATTAGTATATACCTACTGTATACTTATACCCACTCACATGTCTTACTTGAAGGTGAAGGTGCGAATGAAGTCATACGCAGTTTTCACTTTGTAACTCTCACATCTGCTTTATTTTTTAGCATGCATAGAGTCTGTTGCGTTTTGCTGTTGGTCCAAAGCGTGTTAGATTTTTCTTGCACCTTCATCAGCACGATAATTTAATGCAGTGTGGGATTTTACCCGGAAGTTTCAAGTTCAGGGAAGTAATTTATACTCAATATGAAGTTCCCACCATTTTTTAGCTTCCTATATAATTTGTGTTGTACACTTTTTTCTCGGCGATGCATGACGCATTTACTTATTCTCCGAGAAATTGCCCAGGTATATATACATAAATGGTATTTGGTAATCACGTTTTGTTACGCGACCTTAAAGTACGCTGTAAAAACCAATTTTCTATCGAAGAAGAAAAAATGCAGCTAAAAAGAGCAAAAACTGTATTTTTGTATGTATTTCATATTATTGCTATAGACGCTTATAATTGGGCAAATAAGATAATTGGACTTTCTGTTACATTGGACATTTTCATAGTGTTGTTACGGAATGTGTAATTAAGTAGATAATTATACACAATCGGCACAAAACCTACTTTTAGATTATGCAATGTTATCGCTGTGCACATCTACGTATACTAGCTCAAGCTTGTCCAAAATAGATTGTTCGATTTAAGTGAAAGAATTATCAGAAAAAGTAAAAGTCGTGTACCAAGGTCCAGCTACGTACCTTGTTCGTGTTGTGCCCTACATTTTTTGATGTAATGCATTTTTCAGAAGATTGTAACTATCTTAAATACAATTATAGCAAAAAAGAGATTAGGGAATGAGTAAGTTTGTTTTTACAAATGCAAAGGTTCGGCATTTCTTTAAAAAAATGAGAAATATTATCCTGTTTTGAACCTATAGTTTGCAACGTGGTGGGGAGATATTGACGCTTGGTGTCATGTCATCAAGTTTCATTATATTAGGGGATTGTCTGAACCAAAAGCCAATCTTTTGGTACTTTCTTCTGGACCAATCTGTCTTTGGACTTACACAGGGTTTGGATGTGTATACTTTTGGATACAGATTTTTGCGTGCAGATGTGAGATGTAGATAGTGAGGATGCTTACCGCAGAATATAAAATACGGCTATTTGATGTGCTGTTCGGTAGTTCATTGGCTGTATTTGGTTTGGTTTGGTTTGTGACTCAAGATTTAATGTTTAATGTGTAATAATGGCTGGAATGGTGTATTTTCTGGCCGTCGCCTCCACCATCGTCGGTCGTCATCTCTGTGCCTGAAAGTTGTAATGTAGTAGTAAGTCAGCTCAACTCAAGTCCTGATGAGCAGATATATTTTTTTCCAATGTAAAAACGTCGGAAGAGTAAAGTACGTTTCCAGATGACAGGGCAGAGTCAAACATTAAATGGAAATAAATGAACTGATGTACCCCGACGACGGACTGAGTGTCTGCGTGTATACACTTGAGAGATCCTGTATACATAGGTACATTATGCTCCCCTTAGGAAGAACGTAGCTACCTACGTGGTGTTGGTATTGGTAGGTAGATATAGGTGGGTAACATAAAACATATTAATATGTAGTACGTGTATTTTATTATATTGAGAAATTACTCGCAGTCAGTTGCACCTCTAAAGCTGAAAGAAGAAAAGCAAAAGACCCAAAGACGAATACGAAGACAAGGACGAGAACGACATAATAATATATACTGAGACTACATACCAAGATAAGGGCATTTATGATACATATATTGTCGCAGTCTGCAGACAGACTAGCAAGAAAATCACAGGTCCCACATGATGATGAGCATCACATCTTTTCTCTTTCTCTCATGATAATTGTCTGGTCTCTTGTGTTGTGTTTTGTCGGGCTACATAAGGAAGAATGAAAGAATATGAGGAAGCCAAAAGCAAAGCAAAGTCAAAGCAACGTAGTGAAGGAAGATCACCTAAAGATTTTATAGTCTTCAGATGAAATGGTTACGTTTTCACCTCTGTAATTATATTACAGAGCGCGATCGCCTTCCTACGATTGACGATTACAGTCCTCTTAAAGTAAAGTATGGTAAAGCTTGTCTTGTACCTATAATTGCAATGGTTGTAGTGCCTAGTTGCCCAGTCTAGTGGTAATATACTGGCAGTGCAGTAGTGATGACGATGACAGAGACACAGTTGTTAAGTGCATTAAATTATGAAAGACAAAATCAGTGAGGGAGGGTGAGATAGCATTACTTGTATATCTAGGTACCTATACTCCGATGACTGCTCCTGTTGTTGTGTAAAAGCATTTGACTTTGGCTATTAGCTATTAAAGCTTGCACTGTAGTATTTTATATTTTATAATTACGGATAAGAGTTTTAAAACACTTGTAAGTGCTTTGCGTTTGATTAAGCAATACTCACGCCGTTTTTCATACATTGCTTATGTTAAGGCTTATTTATTCCGTGTAATAAGGGTCTCATGTGTGTAGTTAGGCTGCTGGCTTTGGTTTTAGTTTAGGTTACTTAAACTTATTGCATATGTGGTGTTGCTGTATTTTTAAAATGGGTAGGTTCTTACGTTTTATGCCTTTATAAAGCATATTTATTGGTTTCTCCCCTTCTGTCAATCAAAATGGTTGGAAGTATTGGATCAGGATCGTATTCAGTACAAAATTATCTCAAGCCATATCTTCCGCATTAGAGTGCAGTTCAGGAGTACCTAGTTGATTTTTATCATTGCTTTAGGGTGCCCTAATTGTTGTAGGAAATGGATGATGGGTATTTCTGCACGAGGATAACTGATCAGAATCAGTAGCGTGATTTTGATTTTTTTGCTACTGAAATCAAAAGTAATAATAACGAGTATTATTTATGAGGAACCATCAAGGTTTGGTTAAATGCTGATGTACAGATTTTGCGCTCAATTACGCTGGCACGTTCGGAAATGTAAAATGTGGTATCTGTGTTAGAGATATCTTGAAAAAAGTAGTTGCTATTACCTGCCTATTTACTCTTGGTGCTACTTTTTGTACGTTGTAAATATTAAAACCCAAATGCGAATATGTATACATATTCGTTGTAATTACACATGTTAATCTTTGCGGGTGTTATGTTGTTTCAAATTAGTAACTTTGAAAATGAGTAATTCGGTAGATTTCCATATGTATCAGTGTAGAAGAGTAAAAACAGCAATGCAAGTATTAGGCCCCTTGCTGAGCATAATGAATGCTCAAGCGATTGCAGTAATATTAACATTCTGCTTAAGGGGCCGATTTATCGTTTTCACTCTGCAACGGCAATGTGTATTTCCAAAAGATGTAGTTTGAACGTTTGGTACCTACCTGCATAATGAAATTTTAGGGAAATTTAAACAGAGGTTTAAGAATAAGTGATTTGATTGGAAATGTTGTGCACATTTTAATGAAATGCTATCAGGCTTTATTTCAATGTTCAATCAGGACGATTAGCACGTTTTCAAAAGATGTGCGGAGGATAGGATCATGTGGAGCATTTTCGAAACGATTTAGTTAGTTAGAACATTCTGCACGTTTGTTTAGCAGAACACGGGAAAAGGCTAATGGCTTGCACCAACTCGCGATCTGCATTGCCTATTGGTTTTTATGAAGCAATGATTGAGACAGAGCTTGTAATTGCAATATCTACGTAACTTAATGGGCAGTGGCACTGTCAGTGATTTGGTGTGGTTGGGTGCAAACTGAAAATTGCTCTGAAGATGTTGGATGTGTGCACAATGTCAAGTCATGTTTTGAGCACATACTACTCTACTCGAGCTACATTTCCATTCCACATTTCTCAGAGATGTTGAATGTAAGCTTGGTACGGTGACTCCAACGTCAACTTCGACTTGTGATTTCGATGTTTTTGTTTTTATCCTTTTTTTTATAACATGCTGCCAGACAGATAGTTGGGTTTAGGTATTCTCGCTCTATCTTAGCTACTGGAGTAATTTAAGTAAAAGTATTACGTGGTAGTTGACAGAAACTTTAATAATTTTGATTTATGACTTTTGAATTCGCCAAGTGTTTTTAATTTGATACTTTTTTGCTCTTGCTGTATCTCCGTAGTCTGAACTACTCAGTTGGTGCTGGTGTTGGTCGTATGGCCTGGGTCTAGCATGGCATGGTTTGGTCTGGCCTGACGTTGGCCTGGCATTGCATGGCGTGTGAGATGTAGTTGGAACTAAAAGATGATGCTTTCGGAGTTATTTGGTACTTAAGTTTTAGTGTGGCTAAATACTAAATACTAAATCGCAGCAGTAGATGTGCTACTATTATTATTATATATAAAACATTACATGTAGTCAGCTAACTGTATAATGCTTAACGTTCAGTCAGTCTGATTATAGTTACGTAGATCCATCGAATGTAGAGTCCGTAATATGGATATGTAGGTTGTATAGTACCTATGCCAGTCAGTTTGGAGTTTCCATGTATGAACAATCCAGCCAAAGTCAAGCCAAAAGGGAGAATGAAATGAAATGAAAATGAGCGTATCTCTTGTGGGAGAGTCTGTTCAGTTTCTGTAACCGAACTGTGATAGTCAGAGTAATAGCCGGGGAGAAGTGACTCCGTGGACTAGACTGCAGTTCTGCAGTGTAGTAGTAATGTAATTGTATGTGTAATCGTGTAATCCAGACCAGGCATCCAGACCAGGGAGTGAGTGTTTGACAAAATCGTAAGTTTGACCATGTTGCGTTGTAATGTATCATTAAAGTTTACAAGTGATGTAATTCATTAGATTATTACATGTGGACATTTTAGTTGAAAGTTTTTCAACGATTTTTACGAACTGTAAATGCGTAAAAATGCTCTACAGCACCAGAAGAGAACGACATGTAGACAGACGGTTGGAAGGGGTAGAAGTACAAGTAGAATTTTTATATGTATATATCTACATAGATAGTGTAATGAAAGTTCTATAATAGCGAGATATGTAGAGTTTTGAGATGTGAGAGCTCTTATTCTTGCTCTTTTGGTGTGTTGCCTTCCCTTCCTTCCTTCCTTTCCTTTGCTAGGTTGCTTTTGCTTTACTTTGAGCTTGTACTCTACTCCTTGGTTGTCCCGTCCTGTCTTGTAGGATGGATGCCTATTTGTCTCGTATCTCGTTCCTCATCTGTTATCTGTGAAGTTCCCACGCTTCTCCAGATTCTTCGCTTTGCCACCATCGCATCGCTTCGTATCGTATCGTATCGTCAGTTGGGGTACATATATGTGTATATGCATTCAAGGGGTACTTACTGCCTAGTGAGGCACATTAACCAACAACAGTACAGTAGTGGAAGGTCTGTCTCCATGTCTGTTCTGTAATAATGAAGAGACGTGTAGACATGGGCTTTTGCCTCGCTTTTGCTTTGCTTTTATGGTGAATCTGTTGTAGTAAATACACCCCACTGGACTGACTGAGTGAGTCAGTGAGGGAGTGAAGGAGTCGGAATGAGTATCTACAAATACAGTGCAGGGAAAGTCGTCTGATGCTCAAACAAATCTTCTGCGGCTAAAATAAGAGAGTCTTGGTCTTGGGCTTGGACGCACTTCTTCTTTCTTCTGTCTTGGATTCTTCGCTGGTGCCATGGTGTAATAGAGTCTAGTATCTTGTTCCCAATGAGATCGCGTACAGTGGATTTGAATTGGGACGAAATCGAGTGGGATGGATGCAATAGAGTTGAATTGAATGAAATGAAATGCTGTGGTTAAGATGTTGACATTGTTACAATCAGCATTGATAATCCTACGATGACATTTTCATTTTATGTCCAAGATATTGATTCAATTACAAGTGCATGCATACTAGTGAGGTACTTGAAGTGTAATGTGTATTGAATTTCATGAGACTGACGATAAAAACAAGCATGGTTTTAATCTTGGGTATGTACTGAATTCTGAATTTTTGTGTTCATTGGATCTGTTCATCCTTATTAAATAGTAGGTGTGAACTTGTGGAAATTAACAAAGCTCGTATTTTTAATTCTATAGAATGGCAAACAAAATAAAGCATCTTTAGAATTTTTAGTACCAGTGTACGTACCTACAGTGATTGACTAGAGTATTGAAATGAACTCACGAATCAGAAGACTATTGTAATAACGGTGTAGGTAACGAGTAAAAAGTGTCCAACTTTTTTGACACCTTTTTTAATTTTTAGGAAATCTACTCAATATCAGTAATTAAATTGAAAACTCTTATTAAAAGCAAAAAAAATTTTTCCGATCTTGAAATGGAAAATGGAGAATTTTTCCTTCGGGTATATCTATGCGAATTTGTATTGTGAAGATAAATTCATAACAGTTGCAGTTGCAAGTAGGTATTAGTGAATAAAGATGCCATGTTACCTGGTAATTACATATTTACTTTTCGGGAATATAGGTATGTTATTATTATGTCATAGCAAATAGCATTATTTGTAACTTACATCCTAGACTTTGTGGACAAAACGCCACGTTTGCTTTATTGGCTGTCATTAAGCGTGCATGACGCTGCTCGAAAGCTACATACATACATGATCATGTGGGCATGTGAATTGTCCAGGCGTTAGATTTTGTGCTTCATAAGTCAGAAATGTCAAACCACTAACTGCTTCTCAAATTTCCTGGCTTCCCTCCTCCACTATTGAATGTATGCATGGGCATAATGAGTGGTTAAGTAGGTAGTATGGCTGCAAGCTGCAGCAAAGTTGAAAGTAAATAGTGCTGTGTATGGATGGAATGGGTATCTATATCTTTAAAGTTTATATGTTGCGTACCTATTCTGATTCTAAGTTTGTGTGAGTTAAAGGTAGATATATGCAGTTTATGAAGGGTTTTACTCTGCCGCTTTGGCTTTGACTTTGGCTTTAGGGTTAAAATGTTTAAATGTAATGCGTGTGTGATATGTTTCGTTGATTTGAGATGTTTACATTTTGCTTTCGTTAGCACTAACTACTGACTACTGGCTTACTAGCTTCTCCTTTCAGATTTCGTTTAGGTTTTGGTTTTCATCTTCGTGTGTCATGTCTCATAGAAAAAAGCACAAAAAATCAGGATTAGTTTTGCATAACAAACATAAACAATAAGGAACTTGGGTTCATGTCGTAGAAATAGATTTACCGTTGAGGACTCACTTACCTTTCAATACATAATTATTTAGTGGCTACTTTTTCCTTTCTTCGTAAGCGTGGTTTTGTTATTTTGCGAGGGAGGGAAGTATGTATGTATGAAGTGTAGTAGGTAGGTAAGTATTATGATTACATATGTGTTGGAATTTGAATAATGGGACTATTATTGCTATGCTGTGCTATTACTGGTTGGCTGTTTACGCATACGTTATGTTAATGGGGATAATATATCGTTTGTAAAAGAGTCATAAAGAAGGTAGGTATTAGTTGGTTGCACTATTAACAGTTTGTGCAAGTGGTTAGACCTTGTCTTGCCTTGACATTTTTTATGCTAAAAGTGTGAGTTGTTACCTAAATACGCATCTAGGTTTCTATATAAACCATAATAAATTAATAGTAGTTAGTATTTATAGCATATTCATTTCCAGTAGCGTGTACAAGTTTTTCATGGGCATTATTTGTGCATTCAGTTTATGAATACGTATGATGTATGAGGCACTGCCGTAATTGATTTTGCTTATTTATTTTGTGTTATTATAATTATTTTGATTATTGGATGTTTCTTTTTTTGAATTTTAGACTGAAATTCGAGATGAAAATGAAGATTCCATGGAGGTCGACAGTACTCGTGCACCAGAAACGGGATTTGCTGGTAAGTTCAAAAGTGTATACCTAATTTCTGTATGGGAGTATAGCGCTGCAAAAGTTATGCAATGCATGCATACATTCAAAGTCATTGTATCATCGTTAAAGGCACAACTTTACATTTGTAGTGGGATATATGAGAAGATACTAACTTACGTTTGCATTATTAAAAAATTAGAGGAAGCGAATTAAAATTTAATTTAGAGGGAACAACTGGCAGGTTAAAAGCCAGTATATTTGTATAGATTATATTAAAATAATGATTTCAATAATTATCGAAGCAGGAGGGCTTGTGTCTGTTTCTCAATGCAGGAATTCTTGGCAGTCGGTGTCGGTGTGGTTCTCCGGGGTTTTGACTTAGAGTTTTGTTGTTTGGGCCTGTTTCATGTATATTACCTACCTTCATGGAGATTTTTTATAAACCAGTATGACTTGAGGCGTTTTACTATTTATTTTGTGTCAGGCTGAAAATGGCTACTTTATTATTATTACTACTGGATTTTGGCGGTTTTTCAAAGATTCTTACGTAGGTAACTGTGAACAAAAGTTGTAGCGACTTTTATTGAAATGCAGCGTAATTTAGTAGGTACGTGTACAAATGTCGAAATGTCTCGAGAGTAAAGCTGCAACTTCGTTCAAGGATGCATCTGTTGAGCTGGACTGGAATGTTGTTTCGTAAATAAGCATAAATATCGTAATTCACTTTTCCCACATGGTGAGGGCCGATTATCACAACGTTTTTAATTCACATTTACGTATGTTGCTTGGGCATAATTGTAATTACAGCATATCGATGAAGGCGTTTTAAGGTTTAAGGACACTATTAGCATATCAGGTGTATTTCTTATTATTATTATCATAGCGTACCCTATCCAGTCGTATCGTGTTCGTATGAAAAATGAACAAGAACAAAGAGGCTGCATTTCACATCAGTAGTATAACTAGGTATATTCATATCTGTATGTGTTTTCGAACTGTGTATATACGTAACTTTGTATATCTATGACCTGGTATATGGAATGCATACGTACGTGTCAAAGAATAGAAAATGAAACCCCCCTTTGCCTTTAATAGAGAAAGGAAAGACGTACAAGTCCGAGTCAGCGTATCATTTGACAATGAAGGATTTAATAATGGTCGGCGCCTGATAAAATTACCTTGAGGCTCACTAGTCAGTCCTTCTCTGAGTCTCGGTAATTTCTTGAGGTGTCCTCACTCTTTCTTATTATTCATTATTCATTTCATCGGACCGACCGTCAGAGCCACCGACGGACTGACGAAAGTCGAGTCTTTACTTTAGCCCTCATCTGCCTGTGATTATTGATAGAATGAAATTAGATAGAATTTACAAGGGCTCCAACTGTTGGAGTACTTTGTTCTCTGTTTGGGTACTACTTGTTTCTTGTTTGTACTTTGATCGTTACTGACTACTTGATTATTTCAAATGAATCTACCCACCTGTGTAATGTGCTGTGACTCGTTGCCGGTACGATTTACGTTTACAAAGATTCAGTTTTAGCTTGTAATGCTACTGTACTACAACTACAGCTATTCGAGAAATGATGTTGTCCCTTCGATCGCGGTTGCATGATCGTGAACGAGTAAGCTAGACAGGTGCATGTTTCCATAATCTTGTAGGTACCTACTTATTGCCGCATTTTTTATCTTGGGTGAATTTGAAAAAATCATTGAATTTATTTTGCGAGATTATTTCAAATATAGACTACAGTTGAGTATAGCGTGACCTTGTGTTAGCAATCATGTTTTGAATGAAGTTGCCAATTTCCTCCGAGTGTTTTTACCTTGGAGAATATAGGTTTGCGTTTTGAAGCTTAAAGTGCTTAATTAACTGAATATTGTTAATTTGATCGAGATTAAATGAGGGATAACGAAATTCCTCTGGGGTGTTTGTATGTATAGTATAATAGTGTGCATACCTAGGTATGTAGGATTCGGTTGAGAGTTTCGTGTGACAAGGGAAGGGAAGAAGTGGACGAGGACTTGGAATTGATATCGATAAATAGAGATAGATAGATTGATTGATTAATTGGAAAGGATATAAGAATAGATGTATTGTATTCTGCCGGCGCCTTCTCGTTCTCGTTCTCAGCATTTTGTAAAGGTAGGCATGAATTGTAGTGAATTGAATTGGATGAAAAATGGAATGGAATCAATCTTGTAGAAAAGGTTAGGATGGACGATGAACGGTTGACGACGATTGAGATCGAGATCAGAGAAGAGGAGAGAAGCGAAATCGAAATCGAGAATCTGGATCCTTTTACACTCCAAAATCCAATCTTCCTTGTAATCTTCTACTTTCATGTGGTGGTGGTTGTAGCGGTATTGGTAGTGATAACCGTGGAAGCGGTGGTGAAATTACGACAGATTTTAGAAGCAAGAAGAGAAGTGATCCAGTGTTCGATATTGTATTCGATCCTCTCAATTGTACTTTTGTGTTAATGGTTAACACGGTTGCAGATTGAAACGCGACATAAGTATTGAGAATGCAGGTATCTTTAGCCATTATGCATTTGATGCGCGAAAAATGTTTACATAGGTGCACAGATATCACTATAATATGTGTTATATATCCTCGATCATCCTTGACAAAGCTGCGTAAAAGTATTTTATATTCTCGTCCAGCCTGATATAATTATATTGCTTCAAAATGTTGTATTGCGTTTTTAGCTTGGGAATAATAGAAAGATTTACAGGGTTCACAAACATCGTTTTGCGCTTTTCTTGTTGTGCAAAAAGTTAATAGCTACACAAGTTCAAAGCAATTATCAAAGCACTTAATAATTATATAGACTACATAATTCAGATGTTTTAAAGCTCATTGGAAAGTCAAAATTTGTTTACCAGTTATTTCTATATTGCGAAAGCTCTAGACTTTTATTAAAAGGAGCTTATAAATTATTTAAGTCTTTTCAAAATGATCAGAAAATACAACCCCTTTTTGGAAAGCGGGTTTCAACGACTTTTGCGTTTCGTAAAAAAACGCTCTTACCTGCACTTTAAAAACTGCATTTTAAAAATACGGTTTTCAACCTGCGAAAGAGTTCAGAAAGTTTCCAAAACATGCCTATTATGATTTCTCGGTGAAAGTAATTAAAATATTTACTTTGTTAGATAGCTGTGATTTATTTAAACTAGGACGTTTTAAAATGCGGGACATTTAATTAAGACTTTTTGTACTTGCAAAATAAAGATGCTTCATTTTAAGTCCCGTGTTTCTTTCACGTGGTATACATACATCATGACTTTATGTTATACAAACGTTGGCAAAGATATAGGTAAAGCCTACTGCAGATTGTAAACATGAAGATGCTCCGATATTTGGTTTGCGCTGTTTTATGAAAGAAAATTGTATCTGCTTAGCTGTTTTGCTGTTTAGTTCGCATCTAGATCGGAGGCTATGAGGACTGACTTGTGATAAAATGTAGCGTAATGTAAGATTTACGAGTTTTAATTTGAAATACGTAGCAAGTAAAAGTATACTTGACTTAAATTTTGCTTGAAATGACTCATGTTCTTTCCTTATCGCTACTTAATTATTCCCCAATTGGCCAATTTTAATCTATTATTGGAATCTGTACCCTCTCTCAACAAAATTCATCTTGTGAGTAGAGAAGCTAACGATATTTTATTTAATTAAAAACGCATCCGGGAGTACGAGAGTTTAGCATCGGAAAACTCATCTGGAAATGTAGATGCGGTATTCCTGCATTTGTCGTAAAAATTACGACGGGAGTTTGTAGAGTGTATGTATGTATGTACATATTTTTCTACGCAGGTAGATAGTAGTTACATTAGCAACAGTCATATTCGTTTGTATCAAATCGTAAAAGGTATAGGTAATTACATAATAATATATTAGCGGTAAACCCATTAAAAGTTAGTTCGCCCGGTAGTTGGGTAAAATGGTAGTTGGGTAAAATCTGTCATGGAGA